>JACCGJ010021381.1:0-12243 GCA_013407085.1 Atriophallophorus winterbourni | reverse complement strand
ATTTAAAAGATAATCATAGGCTACATTAGACAGAATGATATTTACAGCGGGATTTTCTCTAGCTAATTGGAGTACATATGGTCTTCTACAAATTTATCGGCTTGTATAAGAATATCATTATCAATAACGAAATGAGGTTTTATGAAACATAATTATAAAGAGAAACAGAATGTTCGAGAGACTGTTATCTACTTAAATCAATATGACACTTCAGATTCTAATGTCTCGAAATTTTTAAAGTGTAAATAAAGGTCGCTGACTAATCCGAATGAGAAATTCCTTATTTTTAGCTATTTAGGAATTTTAATACAGGGAGAAATAGATGTTTCAATATGCATTGTATAGAGAATATAGTGATATGAAAAGTTTAAATTATTTTCGATATTATCACAAATATATCAGTTGCGTTTTGTTAATGAACTATAAGTAGCTTTCAAAAAATAGATGGCTACCTTTTGAATCCAGTTTGTATCGACTAAAGTAGGTGTTTAACGCATATACCACAAGTATCTTAGTTCTGCAAATTCAGAACAACCATTCGGATATACTAAGCGTTAACCAACAACTTTAGTGGATACAGTACTCAACTGTACTGGCTTGTACAAATGATGTGAGCCAAAAGTGATTAAGTTTTTCCAAATAACAAGCAATAAATTCGGCCAATGGTGATAAGATTTACAATACAATGGTGAACAATTGTCTCTGTTCTCTTCAAACACAACGTGCATAAAGATGTCAAATTTAATGGCCGTCAAGCAATGTGACTAAGTTCAATAAAACAAAAGGGAATGTACAAGTGAATAGGACAATAACGAAAATCTGTACATAAAACAATGGATGATAAAAACTATGTAACATTAAAAAGAAAATAGAAAATAGGAAGAAATTTTACACAAAATGTTTTCCTCATATACACCGCTTGCCAAATTTTTTATAATGTTGAGTTCGGTAGAAAACTAACTTATTGGTTTTGCCTCACTATCAAATACTCCAAGCTTAACTAAACGCAGAAGACTAAACGGCAAGTGACTTTATTGAGTCGCAAGTGACACACACCACATCACTTTGCTATCACTGGACATTTGTGGCTTTTTATAGATACAAAGGTTGGCAGCTTTTCTCCTGGCTCTTTAAGAACTTCGAACTTGCCATATTTGCGCCGCCGCGCCAGCCTGTGGGACTTTGTCTTCTTGAGCTCCTCCCAGCAGACAAATTCTCAATGTATCACAAGTGACCAATCTATTATTTGTACGAACAACAACAGACCTCACTAAATTATTTTCGCTGATGTCTATATCCACAATAATACCTAGTGGTCAAGCAAGTTTCGGGGCTTCAAAACTGCTCACCAGTACGATATCCCCAACACGGAAAATACGCGTTGTCTTTTCTGTTGCCGTGGTTCATACTCCGACTTCCAACGCTTTCAAAAAACGTTAACCAAGTGCAGCGATTGTTTCCAATTTCTCTTGTAACTGTAAGCAAACCGGTCTTTAGAACGCATTCAGTCAATTGAGCGATTCAACAACAAGTCGTTCGGAAACAGAGAACAAGTGTCAATGTCATCTGAAGAGAAAGGAACAAGCGGTTTGCTGTTCAAAATCTGCTCAATTTTAATCTGGCGGTTTGCAGGGTCTTGTCGGATGGTCTTTGTTGTATGCATGTTGCACTCGAAGCACGAAGAATTGATCTTATTAGTCGTTCCAAAACACCTCATCGATTACTAGAGTATGAAGGGTTAAAACACAATTTAATATTACGGGAAGCTAGCCTACCTGATAAACCGTCACTCTCCAATTCATTCAACCACATTTGCAGCACCTGTTCAGCGCCGATAAAGTTGGATCCTTTATGTGAATAAATAACTTGAGGTTTTCCCCGACGATCAATAAGGCGAAAAAGCGCCATCAAAAAGAAATCCGTATCCATAGAATAGGGTACTTTCATATGGACAGCTCGTGATTGTAAGAAAGTTAATAAACATCCATACCGTTTTTAAAATGATCGGATCAAAGTAGTCCAGACCCATTTCAGAGAACGGGCAAGAGCCTATGGTTACACAAACTGGAGGAAGATCAGCCATCAGTTAAACCGCAGGCCTGGCATCTAACCTTTCACATGTGATGCATTTTTCAAGTGTTCACTTCTCGGAAGACAGTCCACTGAACGGACAAATTTTCCGGCGCTGGCCCTGAATGTCTTTCAAGCAAATGAACGTTAAGACTCAATAGGTTAGTAGAATTATGCTTTTTTGGAATTATCACTGGATGAGTGCTTTCATCTGCAAGATCAGAATGCTGCAGTCTATCATCAATGTTTAAAATACCATGATCAATGAAAGGGTGTAACTTCTTCAATGATGACAAATTAAATTTACAGGGGTCACTTAGCACTTTGTCCCAAAATGCATTACGCTGCGTTAATCAAATAATTTCTGATTCGGAATTTCGGAATTCCTCAAATCCAAGTTTTCCTTCCAATAATCATTTAGTTTGATTAGAAATATAATAGAAAACGGTCATCGAATCGGTCCAAATGTAAACGTTTTTGACAAGTTTACCAAATCAAACATCGGCTAGTCCCCACTCAAAGAGCTTCTGCAACAGGAAATATCCAAGGACTAATCACGCCAATTGGGTCATACAAACCACTGACTACTGACAATAAACTTCGTTTTGTTGTTGGGCGGTTTGCAAGATACAGCTTGAATGCGATTTCGTCCGTGGCTGCATCCAATTTAACACCCAACATTATTTCGACCGGTTGCATATCTTGGCTAATGGCTCATACAGTTGCTGCGCGTTCATCCACAGGCATATCTTCACGCAAAATATGGTCAGAGGAAATTAACTTTGTCAAGCGGAAACCCCCTAATCGTAAAAATGTATACAACTGCCTTATGAAAGATTTAGCTTTGACTACAGTAAGTACTGATATTAAACAATCATCAACATAAACCATTTTTGAAACAATTCCTAATTCGCTCTTCCAATAAATGACCGAACACGTCGACAGTTTTTCGCAGCGCAAACGTAAAGTAAAAGAAAAACGAGGTTGTACTAAATGAATTAACCATCATCGCACTATTTTAATGGGACTAAACATACCATTATCCTCCCACCATAGAGAATTAAAATTAAAATTTGTCGTCATATTTGGTCCATGAAGTAGTGCAGCATTCGACGACACACCATTGTGTTTAGCCGCACAATCCAACACTACACTCAGTTTTCTGGTTTCTTAACATTGAAAAGCGGATGATGGGGCAAAAACAATGCAATATTCACCTTTGCATTATCCAGAACTGGTTTGATATCACTAATCTCAAACAAACAAATATTACATGCAAATCGAGGCTGCAAGTAGCTTAAGCGCTTTTTTGCTATCAAATATTTGTGGTGTGTTTGCTTCTATCAGACTTCTGAGGTAGGGCTACTAGAAAAATGACCGTCAATAATTTTTGATTGCCTTACGAGAAAAACGTTTTCTGTGTCATCACGCGATCGTTCATTTACCAAGCGGATTAATCTGCGAATTCCACATTGTATAAACGGTTGATACATTCATCAATGGACATTTTCTCCAGAGATGAATTGACACATCAGATATCCTTTAAGGTTTAACATATCGATGATTGCAAAATCCACCCCAACAACGTTTGCGTTGCAAATGAACGTCGCCTGCCCCCTAACCACAGTTCCAACGCCCGATGTGTTTCAAGAGCATCAAAACCTATCAGCACAGTAACAGGCTGATCATTAACATCGAAGAAGTCAACGACCTTCAAATATGCAAATAGTTCACACAAGGCCTTTATCGACCGTTTCGAAATACGCGGCAAATGTTCTTATGTGCAAGCCTTCGCAGCATGGATGACTTTACTGCCATCAAACGACTGTATTTAAAAGTGTAAACGGGAACAAGTAAGTTTACGCTGATGACAGCATTTATGAACCCAGTCAGAGTCTGGATCTTGATGGGTATAGAACCTAAGCACAAGTTGACACTGAATGCCACATGGTTGCAACTGATATTTGTCGGGGGTTCCATTGCAGGCCGATCTTAATGCAGATGCGTGGGGTGTCGTCTACCGAAATTTTTGTCGTGCACCACGGCTTGTAGTTACATGACGCAGCGCACTGATACTGACGCAAACAGGCAAAGCAAACAGAATTCCGCCTAGCCATTTCCCAGAGCAACTTGACATCAGCTTCAATAAATTTCGGACAATTGTTTAACTCATGGGAGTTTTGCGATCACAACATATCGTACTAGGCTACATCTCTAGTGGCGAGATAAGCTTTTCATTTGTCAGTGGTTTGAAAGCCACTACTTGCAGTTGGATATGCACGAGTCAATTGAGTAGATGAATTTAGGTGGGGTGTTTTTTTAACCGCTGCCTACATCTGCTACTCGAGACACGGGTAGGACTTTACACAAATCGTGTCAAGTGATTAAAAGTGACGATATGACCACCCATGTTGAGTTGATCCACTGCATCAGCTCACTGATGCTGTAATGCGGTAGGTAAACAGTTAAAAACGCCTTCCAATGTGGCTATATAATTTAAATTTGTTTCGCAACACATTTTCTTAAATGCAGTCTAACAATTATCCATCTTCAGGTCGAGGTTAACAGATGATCGGATGTGTCTCTGACTTCCGCTGTTCCACTCAACATATCGAGTAATAAAGGGCGTCCAAAACATGAGGCAGATCATGCATTTACTTTAGATCGCTGCATGCTCTCTTATAACCTTCCCCAGCCGGCAAAAATGCGCAAACATTAGGAGCATTTCAAGCATTACCTCGGGAATGATATAAGATGTACAACAAACGCGGGCCAGATTCACGATTTTTTTATTTCACGTAGCATTTAAACTGCCTGATAAACTTTAAATAATCCATAGGATTACTATCATATGAAGTTTTCTTAATCCTTTGCAATGAAGCGGCATCGCTAATGAATCTCTGTGGAGCCTTGACAATTCCGGCTCGATCTGCCAATCAACGGTAGGCACGAAAGAAACATTAACCATTAGATCGTCGTTGATACTACATTTTCTCAAGCGAGCTATCGTTACTTTGAATATTACTGAATATCGCTTTAATTCAACTTCACGCATAGACGGCTCGCGTTTAGGGTCTAACGTGGGATTATTTAAAAACGATGTACAAATGCTACGTAAGGCGGAAACAACAGTGTCATTATCATAATTGTAAACTTGCCTCTTCTTTTAGTTCAAAATTTTTGATTTTATAGGCATTGTCAATTAATATAAAATAGCACAATGTTGGCGGACTGGCGATCCAAATGACTGTATCCAATTTAGTACTTCAAATTTCAATACCACTTCAAATGGAACAAAAGTGAGTTGGGTAGTGAACTTTCATCTATTCAATTGAATACGGACAATTTAGATCGTCAATCGCGACTGACGGTATAAGGGTGTTTATTAATGACACCAGGTGCATCTGAGGAGAAGGTTCAACAAATTAGAGAACTTCTCATCAATTTGCTAAGAACAGAGCCCTGAGCATATTTATTAGGTGATTTCAACGCACCGGTTATTGATTGTGGAACCCAGACTACCTCGGATAAAATTTGCCAGGTCTGTCTCGATTGGCAACACACCAGTACGCTCCATTAGCACGTGAGTATGACAACTAGGTACAGAGATGGACACTCACTACCCACACTTGACGTATTTTGTCAAATGGTCCTGAAGACGTACAAAAACTCTTATGACTCCGTTATTGGAAAAAAGAGACAATGTCACAATACTATTCTAGATAATTCTCTGTTTCATAAGCCATCACTCACATTCCAGCGTAGTACAAATCGGGTTTACTCGAATTGTGTATGGTTGGTCGCTTCAGCAAGTGACTGGTTCTCTGAAGCTAACGACATTGAAATCAAATGGTCGGATATCAAGCAGAATTTCGTATTTCTTCGGGACCAATACTGTATTTTCGAACTGTACACCTAAAGAATTAGCCACATTGATGGACACTTAAATTGCGAAACAAAAATATTATGCGAGACAGAGACTGGCGGAGATAAAGAGCCCCATCGACCTAAGCATTTGGTTATACCACAAGACTTAAAGAATAAACACTTTAAATTTACAACGTCGCTCAAGCGAAGATTCAAAATTTACATGACAAACTCTGTTAAGAACTCTGTTAAGTCCTATGAAGTATTCTAGTTACGTTTAGTCTGAGTGTAAGGCAGGACAGCACACTGGTACCCTAATAATAGACAACGACAAGAAAGAATGATATCACACCGACAAGGCAGTGGCTTTGTTCAATTATTTTCAAGGTGTACATAAGAGGAATTGCAGTGATGTGATTTGCTCAGAATTAATTGTTGGTACTGAAATATGTTTCTCTAAACAATCTAGTTTTGTGCCTGGAAAATGTCATTCGGGTTTGACAGAATCTAGATGGAAATAAATTTACTGAAACTCGAGAGGTGCATCTGAAATTTGTAAGGCAAATAGCAAGGGTACTAGGCCAGAATCTTTGTAGGTTATAAAACAAATCGTTGTGAAATGGCGACTTACCAGATGACTGGAAGAAATCCAATGTCGTAACTATTCCAAAAGTAGGTTCCACAAACAGTATTATAATTTTCCGACCCGTAAGGTTGACTAGCGATTTATGCAAAGCTTTTAAGCGACTTATGAGAAATATTAGGTAACACTTCTTTAGTTTGAGATTTGTGAGCTCTTACGACCTCAATTAAAATACCAGGTTCAAACATAGGGGGCCCACTTGAACAACATATAGAGTGTTTTGAAAGAGTACATTGCGTTGTCGAGTGTCGAACAGTTAAAAGCTACAGTGCAATACTAAAGGACATTGATCTGTTCTCGCTAAAGAGGTGGTTGAAATTCCAAAGGGTCACAGGGGAAATATTATTACTGCGTTATTGAAGCTTGCTCTCAAAACAGCTGCAAAGTGTTATTCAATTAAACATTTTATGGATTGATCCAGGTTGCTGGTACGTGAGCACTTTCTTATCAACCATGTGCTTAACCAATGAAATAATCTCTCAGATGGTGTTATAAATCTTATTAAAGTATTACGTTTTGAGAGGAAATTAAATGATAGCTGGCATACCACATTTTAAAATATTGTCAATAAACAAAACAACTAAAAACATATATGCTTGTATTGTTCGTGCGTTTTATGCATGAATTCTTGAATCAATGACCACACAACATGCTGGTAAAGAGATACATTAATTTACTACACAGATATCCGGAAACAACAGCATGTGAACCATATTACCTGTATATCCAAGATCGGTGTGCCGGGTGCTAAACCGCATAACTTCTAATGAAATCTGGGCGCGTGCATTGCTTGTTGCTTAACTCTGCTCTGCATGGTTTCCTTCAAGGGAATTCCTGCCTCACAAATCTCTTGTGTTTTCTAAATGAGGCAAAATGAAGGCCAACAACTTAAAGTTTTTTACTTACAATTTGTAAGGCCATTGATTCGGCAAAACACCGATTGCTTGCAACAAAAATTAGTTATATGGGTTTTCGATTGTCTTCTGAGGAAGTGGATAATAGACTACTTTATAAGTCGATACTTTCACGTCAGCATATGCAGTATGTATTCATCGAAATTGAAAGTTGTTCGCGGAATCCCACCGGGTTCGATACTCGGACCGCTACTTTTCCTCATTTACATTGATGACTTGGCAAGCGCCGGTTAAGTGCGCCGCTATATTTTTGCGTATGATAAGTTTATCGGATCACGTAATGTACAGGATCTCCTTGAGGATATTGAAAAGTATATCAAGCGGTCTGCTACATTGGATATACCAAGTAACTTCACTAAAAGCTATCTCTTGTCTAAAGTTGGTGAGAAGCTGGAGGATGTTCGACTAAATAGTATAATTGTGATAAACGGGGAGCCGAACGTTTGTGAATTAGGCATAGAGGCTTTAGGGAAGATTAAATTGGATGATCAATGTACAGCTGCTGCACAAAAAGCTAGGAGTGAGCTATTCCGCATTTGATAAATTTTCTCCTGCATGTTCCCGTAGGTTCTTATACCATTATGCCAAGCAGTCGTGTGTCCACATCTCGAGTAATGCGTTCAAGCATGGTCTCCTTATTGTCAAAGCTTGAAATTGTTCAGCGCCTAGCTACTAATATAACTGAAGGACTATCAGGTAGGTTGTATGAGGAACGATTGCTGAGTCTAGATCTCTTCTTACTGAAGAAAATGTGGCTAAGTGGGGACCTGATTGAAACCTTCAAAGTCATGACAGGTTTTAGTACTGTTCATCCAAGTGAAATATATGCTCTGGCGTTTAGTGTGGGTACTCGAAGACACCAAATAAAACTGGCCAAGAGACATGTCAGTTCTAATATTCTACTTAAGTGAAATGTTAGTAAATTATTGGAATCGTCATCCTAAAGAAGTTGTTTGTTCCACTTAGATATGGGGTTTCAAGAATGGGAGTCGACTGTCTGTGGCCTCCTTTTTTCCTGATTTTAATTCGTAATTGAATAGTTGATATGGAACGCACTAACATCTCTCCTTAACTATTGTTGAGGGGAGTTTTACTGTTGCATTCCAGATTACTCTCATACCAGAAAAAATTTGTGAAGATATTGTTTGAAATTTCAAACGCTCTTCTGTCGCATAACACCGAAAAAATGAAGACGGTCGATTGGCTCGTTAGCCAATTACAGTCCTAAGCAAAGGAACTGAACTATCAGTCCGTTTTAAAATTGATGAATCTGAGTATCACTTTGCTCAGTAGATTTAAATGTCTGAAAACCAATAGTACCACAGAAATTTTTAAATGTCAAGCTAGTAAATATACATAACCGCAGATGTCTCGTTTCTAAATCTCTAAAATTGCGACATATTGGTTGTCTCTGTTGTCATTCTTTTCCATGAATCAATCCTGGTAGTCGCTGGTGTTTTCAAGCACATCTCCGAGAGAATGTGGGCACTCGTTTAGACTTGATGGTATATTGCCTTGTTACACTAATAATATTGCCATTGTTACACACTGAGGTGGTATCTACTAAACCAGTGTAACCCTGCACATATTTTACACAAGTTCTTGTACGCGATTTAACTTGGTCAACTGTAATCTCGCGATTTTATAAACATAACGTTTGCTTCAGTTTACACCAACATATTTTAATGTTGCTGAGTCGTAGTCCGTATTACTTAGAATACTTAATTCTCATTTTAGAAAGCAAGCTGAGTTGATTGATTACATTTTAATGCGTTCTTAGCAACAGGTGAATAAACTAATTGATATCATGTATAAAAATCGGAAATTTTACACTTCAAGCAACATTAAAATGTTTAAAAAACCCTTTTTTGAACCGAGGCATAAAGCATCATGGGGATTTAATCACAATATTGTATGCAATATAATTACGCATTTTCGCTATTCTGTGAAATTACTGTAAAATAGACTAACTATTTTACTACCTAATAAAAAGCAAATCGTCTATTATATTTCGTGCTGATTAATTACGCTTGTGAATAAATCAGTCTATAATCTTGCTGGTACATTATCGTTTCTTATATCTCTCGCCGTACGATAAGTACAGTTAATGCTTGCCTCAACTGCAATTGCTGCAAAAAAGTGGCCAGGGGCATTAAGTGCACAGCGTGCAAGCGTTGGGCTCACCCGAGCTGCTCTGGCATACATAAATCTCACTATGGGATTTATGCAAAGTACCGCTGGTTACAGTGGTATTGCAGCTCCTGCCATAAGGCTGCCAGTGACGCTGCTTTTGTTATTGTAAAGCCTCAAAATAGCAAAATTTCGCCTAGCACGTCTAACGTCATACCCACTCAAACCTATGCATCTGTTTTGAGCGCAAACCTGAGCCCGGGGACAACTGCAGTCAAGGCGGAAGTTGACAAAGTTAACCAGTTACACCATCCTCCCAAGGAGGCCAATGTACGGAGAACTTTGAAAAAACGTGCGAATAAAAAATCTAGATTAGCTGCAGCCGAGGGGAAAGTCGAACAGGTTAGCCAGGTAACCCGTCCACCCAGGCAAGATGCCACTCCCAAGGTGGCCAATGTAGCTGGCACCTCCAAGAAGCGTACTAAGGCCAGTAAGGTTAGTACACGAAAACGGCAACATTCAATTGATGCCGGTTCGCCTATGCTGGAGCAAATTATTCAGGAATTAAATGGTTTGCGTCAGCAAATCGAATCAATGCACAGCAATTCCTCTGCTCCGAAATCTAGAACTAGAAATGTACTAGTTTTTAATCGAGCGGAACCATATATTAAGGAATCTAAGTCTCGCAGAGATCTTGATCGTAGGTGTATAAACGATCTTCTCCGAATGGTGGATTTGAAGCCTTCTACTTCCACAGTGCGAATCCACCGAGTAGGAAGATGGAGGATGGGTAACTGCCCTCGACCAATCCTGGTTGAATTTAATTATCAGGCGGATCGGGATGCATTCCTGGCTAGGGCTGAGTATATCGCAAACTCAACGCTAGATAAACTTCAGGTGGAGCCCGACAACCCTCCGTCCCGGATTCGGCAAAATGATTCTGATTCCAATAGGAGAAACTTAGCAATGAGAACATCGGTCATTCTTAACCCGGATGCAGCGCAAAACGCTATTCTGTCACAGACGGGCATACCGAACAGCACTTTGCCACTAGTCTTGTTGTCCGGCCCAGATGACGTTGATTGTCTTAGCACAATTGACGATGGCACCCGAGACGATGACTCCAGTAGTTGCTTCTCTTCTATGGATGCGGTCTCAATTGTCAGGCAACGGTCCGTTACGTTAACGCAAGAGGCTGCCGAAACTGATGCTCCTGCTCTAAGTAGCACGCCAAAAAACGTGCAGCTCCCTCGGGTGCTTCGACCGAGGGCCAAACAGGACTAGTTTCAGAAGCACGAATAACCAGGGCCCAAGTATTGTATGCAAATGTATGCAGCATCAGGAATAAGTGGGCTGAACTTTCTCTCTGCGTGGCTCAGTTACACCCAAGGGTTATTGCGCTTTCTGAGACCTGGCTGTCTGCGATTGATGAGGTGCCGGTAAACATCAGTGAACAGTATCTCGTCATAAGATGTGATAGGCCGGGCGATAGGAGAGGCGGTGGCGTTGCACTGCTCTTGGAGTATGGTTTGCACAACATGGGTACAGGGATATCTCTAGCCATTGAAAACGTCCAAGTTGTTACAAGTATCCTGACTTGCTACAAGTCATCGCTCGCAATTGCTTGTGTCTACGTCACTCCCAGTGCATCCATACAGGAGTTTACACAGCTTATTGAGACACTCGACGGTTTGTTTCACACAGCTCACAGTGTACTTATCTTGTGTGATTTCAACCTCCCAGACATAGATTGGCCTGTCCCCACTGGTCTAGTCACCCAGCAATCTGACACTTTTCTCGAATGGCTCCATAATCATGCGCTGCACCAGCATGTCAATGATCCTACAAGGTTTCGCCAGGGATGCACTCCATCCACTCTTGACTTGGTATTGTCGTCCCAGCTAGAAGCCAGTAGTCATTTAAAGTACCTCCCGCCGCTCGGCAAAAGTGATCACGTAATGATAAGCTTCGAAGCGATATTGCGTTTTCGCAAACCTTTCTCTCGTCCTAGACGCAATTTTAGGCGTGTAGACTGGGGTTTACTCTTGCAGTCTTCAAAATCTTCCCTTCAGTTATCTAGCGATTCAAATGTAAATGAAAACTGGGATAGACTTTCTAAGTATCTAAACGAGTTACAAGACAAACACGCTCCGCTGCAGTGTGTGAGAAGGCATCGAAGGCCACCCTGGTGGTCTCCTCGAGTCCGTAGGTCTACCCGAAAACGGGATCGTCTATGGCGGCAATATAAGCTATCCCTTACTTCGGGTTCTTGGGCCCGCTACAAAACCGCTCGGAATGCCTGTGTTAAATTACAACGTGTGCTAAAACAGCATTTTGAGTTATCTCTAGCTAGGGATGCTAAATCCAACCCGAAAAGGTTTTATAGCTACGCACAGTCAAAAGGAAAAACTAGGGAAAACTTAGGGGATTTGAAACTAGAGGACGGAAAAGTTGCCGATACCGACCTGTCAAAGGCGACTGCCTTCTCAGGGTTTTTCAGTAGCGTTCAACGACGGGATAATTCTTCAAACGCACCGTCAGGTCTGCTTAACCTGACACCTGGTGTCCATGTATTAGATGAGTTGTCCTTCAATGAGGCTGAGATGTTTGACGCACTTA
>JACCGJ010021380.1:0-10461 GCA_013407085.1 Atriophallophorus winterbourni | reverse complement strand
AATTCATCCATCCATCCACCATCCATCCATCCATCCTTCCTTCCATCCATCCATCCGTCCATTCATCCATCCATCCATCAATTCATCCATCCATCCATCCTTCCTTCCATCCATTCATCCATCCATCCATCCATCCATTCATTCATCCATTCATCCATCCATTCATCCATCCATCCATCCATCCATCCACCAATCCATCCATCCATCCATCCATCCATCCATCCATCCATCCATCCATCCATCCATCCATCCATCCATCCATCCATCCATCCATCCATCCATCCATCCATCCATCCATCCATCCATCCATCCATCCATCCATCCATCCATCCCATCCATCCATCCATCCATCCATCCATCCATCCATCCATCCATCCATCCATCCATCCATCCATCCATCCATCCATCCATCCATCCATCCATCCATCCATCCATCCATCCATCCATCCATCCCATCCATCCATCCATCCATCCATCCATCCATCCATCCATCCATCCATCCATCCATCCATCCATCCATCCATCCATCCATCCATCCATCCATCCATCCATCCATCCATCCATCCATCCATCCATCCATCCATCCATCCATCCATCCATCCATCCATCCATCCATCCATCCATCCATCCATCCATCCATCCATCCATCCATCCATCCATCCATCCATCCATCCATCCATCCATCCATCCATCCATCCATCCATCCATCCATCCATCCATCCATCCATCCATCCATCCATCCATCCATCCATCCATCCATCCATCCATCCATCCATCAATCTATCCATCCATCCATCCACTCAACCATCCATTCATCCATCCACTCATCCATCAGTCCATCCATCCACTCAACCATCCATCCATCCATGCATCCATCCATCCATGCATCCATCCATCCATGCATCCATCCATCCATTCATTCATCCGTCCATCCATCCATCCATCCATCCATGCATGCATGCATCCATCCATCCATTCATACACTCACCATCCATCCATCCGTCCATTCATCCATCCATCAATCCATCCATCCATCTACCAATCCATCCATCCATCCATCCATTGATCTATCTCTCCGTAGTTTCATGTCATGCTGCACGATACATACCATGAGTCCCCGCATGTGCTTTCGTGTTGCTTCTATCACGACTCAATTCGTTCCACCCAAACCCCACAGCCTCAGTCTCCTCCTCAACAATTTCCTTTTGATTCACGAACCGCCCCCCATACAGAGTATCACTTTACAAGCCACACACCCTACTATCAATTGCGAGTTGTTGTCCCCTAACCACATCAATATTCATTTTCAGTTTGAGCTCGGTTCCAAAGGTGGCCTGATTTTGCGAACTCCGGGCTCCTCGCGTGTTGTAAGTTTACTCGTCGCGTTTGGAGTTGATCACCTTCGTCAAGTTCCTAGTTTACTCCCCCCTCGCCACCGCGCCATCTTGGAGCCTTTACTGTTGCGTTACTCCTGTCCTTCCCATAGATTCGGGAGAGTCAAGTTGCCGCGCCAACTGGGATGACCTTCGTGCCACCCGCTCCCTGTCCGATGGTCTCGCATCAATCTAGCGCGGGATTCCCCTCAGCGCTTGGACAGACCCCTCCCGGTGCGGAAGCTGGTGATAACGCGCAGGTTTGTTTGATCTTGAGAGTGGTTTGTGATGATTATTTCCTCCGATATGCCGGTGGGGCAACTGCCAACCTCGCCAGACGCATCTTCGTGGCAAGATTTTCTATGGTCTTCTTTGTTTACCAGCTGTCTGGATGATGGTTTCGTGGGTTGGGTTTTTGTTTGTCATGTTCCGAAAACTCTTGTTGATTCTTCGTGGATCAACAGATCCCTAGCAGTACTCATACCCGTTGTGCTGTGATCCCCTGTTTTCGCAAACGATACATCAGCCTTGCTCCTTACACGGAAAGCATTCAGCTTCCGTAAAAGGTCCCGGTTTCACTGCCCCCATAGTAAAGCGATGTCTGCCTTCACGTCAGCCTTGGGGTAATGGTAAGCATCAGGTCATCGTGGTGAGGTTTGAAGTACATCAGCTTTCGGATGATTTGCAGAGCACCCTCCGACGTCGCGTCGCAGGAATCTCAGTCGAGACCGCGTTATTCGGACCCCGAAAATTGGCTTTTCCAACCACGTGGACTTTACTTACTGCCTGGGTAAACACCGAATGCTGCTGTGACGTCAACTTGACGAATTTCACGGATAAAAATAAACTCAATTTAAACGTGGGTGGGGGGTTGGTTGAACAACGTCGCCGATCGAATTTGCACTTTGCCGTCGGTGGAAGCTGGGCAAATTTCTGTGTTGACGTCAAACGTGGTACATTCCAATGTTATCTGTTGCCCATCATCATTGCCATAGTGAACAGCAGCAGGAATCTGTTAGTATACACCGAGTGCTTCCCATGGCACACTGCCATTGCTATTTTCCTTTCCCACCGTCAGGAGAAGGGGCGAAGGCGGGTGACTGGCGCCTTAATACCAGTTTGCTCCGGGCAGATGGAGCTCGTCAGCTACTGGCAATCCATCTAGGGGAAGGAAAACCCTGACCCCAAACCCCCACTGCCTTGTGGGTCACCCGATTGCGGGAAAGGCTTCGGGAAAAAACCCCGAGGAAAAATCCGGAGAGAAGTCCCGTAGGTAGATAACTGGCGCACAGCGCGTTTATCTGCCAACTCCCTGCTGCCTTGTAGGTTGCACTTGGCTGTGCAAAGGCTAGAGAGGTGTACTCGAACAAACACCAAGTGGTGCTGAGGACATCACTTGTACACTATCCCCAAGAAACTTCATGGTGATGTCTCAATCCGAGACATCAATGAAGCCGGCTAATCCACCCGTGGAGCCAGCCGCACAAAAGTAAGTAAGTAAGCCAACGTTTATTGAATCCATAGACGAAAACGTCACCGGTATTCGGTAAAACTATTAATGTCATTGGGTTTGAAAAAGCTCTAAGTTCAATTTGAATTAGCCCAAGTAATACAGTGAAACGGCCAGGCAAACAGGTTAATTTCGTAATCCATTTTTCAAAGCGTTGCGCCACCAAGGGCAATAATTCAAATGGTCAAGCCTAATTATTAATCATCTTGTTGTTCTACAGTCGCAACGTCTTCAGAACTCAAAAAACATGGATTTGATTACCCCAAACTCAGTGCTTGGGTCAAGTTGTTATTTTAACGAACAGGATGGATTGTCCTATGGATTTACCGTTTACAGATTCTATTCGTGAGATCAAGTCAATGTTGCATCCCGACGGTAAGGTTAGTCCACTTCCTTTCAGGGGAAACGAACTAACACTGATGTTTATAATCTTTTAACTACATTACTCTTAGTTACATTGAAGGGTGCATTAACACAATTCGACTGAGATTTTTCACGTTTGTTTACCACCTTCTATATAATTCTGTGTCGCTTTACTGTTGTATGAATCCAAAGTTGCCGAACCAGTCGTAGTATGTATGGAAGCACAAGCCTGATCCAGGCAAGTGCGAACAGTCAGAGACAGCACGTGGGCTAGATACTTGTCAGGTTGCCCCGGCCTAGACAAATATGAGGGGGTAAATAGAAAATAGAAATGGTAGTGAGACTCCAGGCGTGTACTCGCTGCAGCTCACTACCGTTGGCCAATCCAACTAATTTAGCACGATGTTAGCCGCCCAGCACGAATGCGGCCCCACGATGCCATCCGCACAGTCGTAGAATGTTGCAGTGGGCTAAGGATACTCTCAGGTTGCCAGGCCTAGACAGATGAAAAAGGAAAATTTCAATGAAGTGACACTCCGGCATGTTTTCGCATGTACCACATACTACTGGTGGTTTTATAGCCGTTGGATATTTGTGTGACGGTTAATTTGCCCGGGATCGATCATATGCACAGAATTTCGATACATGGAGTGCATTCTTCGTCACTACACATGTTCCGATATGTTGTTCTCCAGCTCGGGTTTATTCTTGTAGAATCGGACCTATCCTCGGTTATAACTTTACAACAATCACAGTCGAATTAGCACATAAGCTATTACTGGCAAAAATATTGAGCTATATTGCTTTCAATCTGTAATGAATTTTCTGTGATCTGCCATTATCCCTTTATGTATGCCTATATCTGGCCAGCCTGGCAGCATTCTGACGAACCAACAACGTGACAACTCGATGCTGCATATCTTCAGGTTGTGATTTTACAATTACGTTTGCGAATATCAGGCGTAATGTGCATGTTGCTTCAAATTCGTCAGTTCATTCAGTATCAACATTTTTGTTTATATATATATTCAATATACGGTGAAATATTCTTTGTGATTTCAGCGTGTTCGAAGACAAGGTGGAAATCTGTCTGCAGCATACTATGAGCGGCTTGTCTACGTTGAGCAACCTGAATGCTTTTCTGTACATGCATCCTAACCACATGCAATATCTTTAAATCATTATGTCACAATTGTCATTTATATTTGTTCTTATTTCCGCAGTTTAGCAACACTTTTCCTGCTTTTTGAGTTCCTCGGAATCGTGGCCCGATTATTAATCAAGAACTACCCTAACCCTTAACGGACGAATGGGGCAAATTCGGTACACAAAATTTAAAGGTATATGATAGGTTAAATTAGACAGATCACTTTCGTATGCCGGGGGTATCGGAATCGGCACACGTTCTGCTCTCGTTTGGTATGCGTTTGAGACGGCTGAGCCATGCGGCGCGCCAGTTGTCAACAAACTTCGGAAGTGAGGTGACGCTTGTGAAATTTCGCTCCGTGCTTCATTTTTCTGCGTGCAATGGCTGAAAAACCTTGTAAGTATATACATTGATAATTTTTTGCTTCATTTATAGACATCTTCTGAACACATTGAACGTATACACGAATGATGAAATATTTTTCTGTGCGAAATATGACTGTCGGAATATATGTCTCAAATATGTGACATCCGGCATACAACGGCAGATCAAGGCTCAAACAATACCTGCCAAATAAACCTAAAAAGTTTGGCTACAAACTTTTCGTACTCGCTGACGATCGTGAGATGATGTGCGATTTCATCCCATATACTGGGAAAATATCCCCCATCGATGATCCAACGTCCCAAACATCGGTGCTAGCTCAGATATTGTGCTACATCTTGCCAAGACCATTCCTTCCAATGAGAACCATCTTGTATTTTTTGATAACTGGTTCACCTCTGTGCCCCTTCTGCAATACTTGACAGATGTGGGAATATTTTGTTGCGGCACAGTTAGACTGCCACGATTAGCTTGCTTACCAAAAAACATGAAGAATGACAAGCGCCTAATGAAAAAAGGCAGGGGTTCCTTTGAGGAGAAAGAACTGGTGAAGGGACATTCAAGTGTCACCCTGGTTCGCTGGTACGACAAAAAAGTAGTCAATTTGGTGTCTACATTTGCCAGGGCAAATCCTCTATCAACTGTCCGTAGATTTAATAAAACTACAAAGAGGTCCATTGAAGTACCTTGCCCTATTATTGTGAAACGATACAATAAGTCAATGGGTGGTGTAGATTTGGCAGACCATCTTCTTTCTTTGTATAGAATAAGCATGAAATCAAAGAAAGCTTATCACCGTCTGATCTATCACTTCATTGACATGGCTATAGTTAATTCATGGCTTTGTTATCGTAGAGACTGCAAGAGGCTTTCTCTTCCAAAAAAGAAGTGCTACAGCTTGCTTTCACCCTTACCAAAGCAGGTAAAAAATTTCCTTGCCTCCCAAACGTGGACGCCCATCTCTAAGAGGTGAAGCAAAAAGAAGCTGTGGAGCACCTTTCGACGTTGTGAGGTTGGACCAAGTGGCACATGTGCCTTGTGTCGAGAAAAAAAGAAACCGATGCAGGTTCAAAAACTATCCTGGAAAGACGAAAATATAATGCGCCAAATGCAATGTCGACTTATGCTTGGACATGCATAAGAACTGTTTTGAGGCATTCCATGGGTTTTGATCGCGATGACTGCATGAAGGAAATACATTATTTTCTATTCAACCTATTTATCTACCTTCTGTGTGTTTCACATTAAAAATTTAATTAAGAAATCTTTTTATAACTTTTATGTCTCATATAGCTGACTACAGCTGGAAATCAATGAAAAAGGTGCCACCACAGGACGATTGTACCGAATTTGTCCCATTTTTTTATTTTCCGTAATATATAAAAAAACTGAAAATACTTTCTGTCCCCATATAAGGAGAGCAGTTTCATCACAAAAATGCAGGAGAAAAAAATTATTTCGATGTAAAACATAATTCAGGCAGTTAAGGGTTAAAAAGCTGTAAAGAACAAATGTTAGCAGCGTAAATGAAACGTCTTGTTAGCTTTCCTTGCAATATAATTGTTTTAAACTACTCATAAGTAGTTTGCTCACTTTTGCGTTCGAGGTGTATGCACCTAATTCTACTTTGTGTTTAGTATTTTAGAGATTCTTTGGGTCCCGACCTTTCCCATTTTGCGGGTTTTATTTTTTAATAATTGTATTGCATGTGATCATCGGGTACATGCTACCGTTGTAACACTGTCTCTGATTATGTGCTACTTGGTTTTCTCCGTAAAACTTGTGTACTAAATCGGCAATTGTGTGATTGGTAAAATCTCCCTCGAACATAGTGATGGTATAAATCGGTCTGAAAAGCGTTGTGACTATATATTCTCTGTTACTCTAGTTTTATGGGTTAATAACAAAATAAATCTTTGAAGTATAGCTTTGTTTACCACTTCTCTGCTGCTTCAAGTCTCGCTGAACCTAATCTTACTGTCCACCTGATGACTGCAAACAACGAGAAACCGGTTGTGGTATGTAAGTGCGGTGGATGCGAGAAACAAAATCTCTATTTTAATCGTTCCTTTAAGTGATGTCGATTCAATACACGCTCTACTGATCGACTTCACACTTCATGTGAATTAAAGTTTGTAGAGAACTATTTGTTTTGCGTCCTACGTGTTAGAAAGCTTTCTAAATTTCTAATTATCAACTGAAAAGGATGCTATGTTTATACGAAATGTTTGGAGTAGCACCACGCAGATTCACGGATTTTTTAGGCGAAGAGCATTCGATTAATATTTAGTAGTCGACAACCCGATTCGAATGTGACTGATGCGGTATGTAATCGTGTGACTCTGGGATTATCTACTTCATTGCGTTAAGCGTGGCTATATCCATCAAGGTAATTTGTGATGGGTTACCCTGCCGAAAAATCCGCTTTCTCGCGTTTTTATCGCTCGTCTCGCTGTTTAATTTGTGAAGTTTTGGTGCTTTATAGTCTTGCTATGCATCTTGGTTTGGAATACCCGATTTTACCCATCGTCTGAAATCAGCTAAATTGAAGGAGAGATTAGCTGCTGTACAGGTTTTTCATCACTGAATTACAGCAGTTTGAACGACATCGGGCGATGCTCCCTAAATTTGCGAAGAGCGCCTTTTCATCGTGCATATTTGTTAGTTTTTGCTCATAAAATAAACACTCGGGGATTTGAAGAATCATGAGTCTTCCACTTCAGGTGATGTCGATGGCTTTCCCTCCGGAAAATAAGTTCCCAAATCGCAGTTAAACTCACAAATATCGACAATGGTAGCCATAATAGTATATTCTAGTACATTTTATTCCTAGAATGTGCAACTGCAACACAAATCATCAGGGATTTAACCAGTAGAGTGTAGTGTGAACCAGCTCACCATCTATAGGGCTTCTCCCGAACACCTTCTATCACCACAGACTTGGCCTTAGAATCATGATACATTTACATTGCTCACCTTGGAACAAGCTACCGTTTGGCGGCCAAACGACGAATCTCAATATCTGTTCTGTGAACGGCACCAATTAAACATTTTTAATGGAAATTAAAGACAACATACGGAATATAATCTGCTTTGCGAATTCTTTTATCATCGAGTTCCCTCCTCTTTGAAGCATTAACGCCGTCAAATGCTCTCGATGGTAAACGGGCACGCTCTCATTTAAACTACAAATCATGATTTGGGCTACCGTGGTTAAAACGATATTTTACATTTCCACTGGACCCATTATCATTTCGTCATGAACGGTAAATGATCTCGCAGCATTCTATTTTTGGAAACAAAATTGATTATCCTATCTAACATTATGCATATGCGGACGAAACCGAACTCAAAGTAATATCTAACCTTGAACATTCGATCCCAAGTCTGCCGCTCGTAATACTCCGTATTTAACTTTCTAAGGCCAGTGTACCTTGGTGGTATAACCCAGGCGAGCTGTTATTATGTCCTCAATCACTAACCAATTTTCGGGGGAAATCCCTAGGTAGTTCACATTTACAAGTGGTTCCCGTTGAACTATAACTGTGTTATGAAATTCTCAAGCCATAATCCCATGATATTGTAATAGTTTACGATTACTGTTGCAAATATCTCGATATTGGGTTATTGTTTTCAACCAAGAATTGACATTCTTCATGAATTTGAACCCATAATGGTCCTCATAGATGTAATGTTTGTGACCGATCGGGGAATCATATTATTGCTCGCGCAAGCCCTTGTTAAAAAATCGTGTTTGCCTGAATTTCCACCACACGACCGGTTTCATGTTGTTTACATTCTTCATGTAAGGATATTACGATAAAGAACAACATACCTTGATACAGTGGCAAGATGGTGAACAAAGTTTGGACTTGTAAGCCACTGTTGGATAAAGGTGGCACGACAAACCTATTCCATCGTGTACCAGCCTTATCAAACATCGGATTACACGTTCAAATCTTGTATAATTAATCAATATAATTAATAATCTTAACATATAGATCAGCTGTTTTCGCAATGAGCCGTTAGTCTCATATTGTGGTGCTCACATTCCCATCCATTACACAACGCAACCGGTGTCTGGCTGTTTTACGTCATCAGGTTCAGTTAGCCTTTAAAAAGTGGTATGTTGCTGGCCTTCGGTCGATGTCGACCATGGATTTACATCACAATCGCATGAATTTTCATGTTTTTGAATGACTAAACAGTCCGATTCGGGAGGAATAATCTCTCCAGCAGCGCTTGCAACGATAGATAGAACTCGGTTGTAGGTCGTCAGTTGCACGCCGGCGGCGTGATCTGCGTTCAGCAGCCAAGAGCTGTATCTGCTCCTCCCCAGCTTGCAGACGACGCTTTACACAGTGCCTCCAATGTGAGCGGTCAAGAGCAAGTTCTTCCCAACTCGCGTGGTCAATGACAAGAGCTTTCATAACTTTTGCAAACGTCTTTGTACCACAAGTGCGGTCTGCCCAATGGTTGTCTTCCTTATTGCAACTCACCATAGAGTAGATCTTTCGGAATACGATCATTTTCCATTCTGTAGACATGACTAAGTCACCGCAGTCGGCTCTGTCGTAGCAGGGTGAACGCTTTGTACACCAGCTTTTAAAAGCACTTGAGCATTAGTCACTGTCCATCCGCGTTATGTTGAAGATACGGTCGATGCTTCATAGATGGAGACAGCTTACGTTCGTGTCTTGTCGGGGTGGTCCAGGTTTCACTGCCGTAAAGTAAAGCATTTAGTACGCACGCGCTGTATACCATCATCTTTGTTTTTACAGTCAGCTTGCGGTTACCCCAAACACGAGAGTTCAATCGAGACAATGACAGCTGGTCTGCCAATCCGCTTATTAATCTCCGTGTCTAGCGAGAGGTTATCTGCAATGGTTGAACCAATGTATGTGAACTGATGTACTGATTCAAGCTGACAGTTTACAACAGTTATGATGGGAGGCGATACAGTCCCTTGACCAAGGACTTTGGTCTTGCTCATGCTGATTGTTAGCCCAAAGTCTTTGCATGCCGACGAAAAACAGTACATTAGCGACTGGAGGTTATCTTGGGAGTGAGCAATAAAGGCTGCATCGTCGATATAATGGTAAACAAAGTATACTTGTATGACTGTTAAATAGGGTTCATATAAACAACCACAATGTCCTACCTCTTGAAAATTTATATTTTTATTCCATATAGCTCATCTTGTCTTTTTGTTAAGCCGGCTGCTTTTTTACCATTAAAATGTCTGTGTTCGAGGAGGATCTTCTGTCTGTTCTCTTCACTCTGTTTTATATGGCATGTTAAGGCATAAAAAGATTCGGTCGAATTTCACGCATTAGTGATCTACAGCGATGATTTCCCGTCTCTACAACCTCCACTTTTTAATAGGATTCATAATGGGGTTACGCAAGATCTCACTGTCTGGTGCCAAGTTAGTGTTTGAATAGATGCACTACTCACATCAACGTACTTATTTGCGATACAAACTAATTCGACTTGAGTTAAGACATAATCTAGAAAAAACGAGCATTTTATTAGTGTCTTTCTTTTGAAGACGTTTTAAACTTTCTAACAGTAACGTTCTTCAGTAAGACACCGAAACATCTGTCAACGAAGCGGTTTGTGTGAAGAAAACAGTAATTCACATTAACCCTTGCACTAATCGCGGAAGGTGAACCAAAATTAAT
>JACCGJ010021377.1:0-19736 GCA_013407085.1 Atriophallophorus winterbourni | reverse complement strand
CTTTGACACTACCTAACTAGCATTCACTCCTGCTCCTTGATTTTAATGTACCGACACCTGTCACAAATATTAAAGTTACAGATTCCTTCAAAAGCGTTCTTCAAGAAATGATGGCCTGCACCCAACTTTACAACCATGTACAAAAAACAACGCAATATCGATCAGAACAATCCCTTTCTACCCTGGACCTCATACTTACAAACGAAGAACTCACGATCGAATCTGTTTGTAAAAGAACTCCACTCAGATTGAGTGATCATGTTGTCATGACATGCAATCATATCTCTGAATACAAGCCATTGAAAAATAGTTAACGAACATATACAACGCTGAACTCTGACCTGCTTCAAGACAATCGATTTGATTTCTTTGATCTGACATCAGCTCAGGAAATATGAAGAAACTTTTACAATCAACTCCGTATCATCATTGATTTGTCATCAAACTTTAAAATAAAAAGCAACAAACAGCGTCCATATACGCCTCTCAGGTGCAGTACGCGAAACTATGATAGAGACGCACTTAGAATTCTCTTGTTGGAGGATAATGATATGTGCAGATCCATTAAAAAAGTTAGGATGACAGTTCATTTATTTGGTGCAATGTCGGCCGCTTTGTGTGAACTTTTCATAAACGTTAACCTTGGACTGATTCCATGATCGCTTTGTATTATATTACAAATGGAACTAGTCGTTTCACAACGTCCGTAGCGATTCGCTTGACGTTCGTACACGAATACACGATACCACGCCAGTGGATGCATGTTGGTATCCGATCTAATCCAGTTGCTGCTTTGGAATTTCGGGTAAGCGACCCTGACTTTCTACTACAAGCCATCGATGTGTGGCCTGGAGGTGGTAATCCACAGTGAACTGAGCAGGCTGAATTTAGACGTGTCATTTGTACAATAAAGTCAATGGATTCACAACGTGGAATAGACATCATTCATCGTCGGTTATCTTGTTGGAAAAGGCTTTTACGCTTAATTTCGTGTCTGGATTGAACTCAAGAAGACTAATGCCCGGAGGCTGGCGTGGTGCCGCAATTAAGGCAAGCTCGAACTTCTTGAATGGTCAGAAGCAAAGATGGAGGCCGTGGTGAGTCTACGTTTGGCAAACGTTTTCTCTATAGAAAGCCACAGATGTCCAGTGATAGCAATGCGATGTGGCGTGTGTGACTCACCACTTATTAAAGTCACTTGCCGTTTGTCTTGCGTTTTCCGCTTTAAGATTGGAGTAGTTGGGTAGGGAGGAGAACCAATCAAATAGTTTCTTTCAGAACACCAGGTTTAGAAATAATTTGGCGGGAGGTGTAAATGACGAAATTTTTGTATAAAATTCCTTCTTATTTTCTGTTTGAACAATTGGAATATTCTTAATTCTCAACAATTTTATCTTACATTGTTTTCCTGTACACATTTTCTTTATCCAGTTTTATACCCCGTTTTGTTTTACTGAAGTAATTTATATTGCTTGGCTGCCATTAAATTCCACATATTTTTGCACGTGGTATTTGGAGAAAACAGAAGCGATTGTTCACCATTGCATTGGTAATTTTATTCCTTTGCATTTATCATTTGGCAGTCTATCTAGTCAGCATTGGCTGAATTTATTGTTGTCATTTGGAATCTTTGAGCATTTTTGGCTCACATCATTTGTACAAGCTGGTACAGTTGAGGTTTGTCCATTGCTATTGTCTATTAATCTTGTTAATAAACCCGTAGTAAACTCGAATCAATGTTTTGAATTGTCGAAATAAGAAACGGGTGGTCCACGCGTCAACCTACGACTTTAGCCGATACATTTCGTGATAGCCAAGTAAATGATAGCTCCCTTGTGCCGATGCAGTGTCAACGACAATCCGGTGGCTGAATTTTCTTTCGCTGATCGTCAACTTGAATCGAAAGTGGTCAAAGCTCCACAGATAATAATGAACGTTTCATCTTCACTGCCAAAGTTTGAGTTATCGTCATTTGATGGTAATCCAGTGGACTATTGGAAATTTATAAGGCAATTTAAATGCCATGTTGATTCAAAAAACTTGTTATTCTGGCCAGCATTTATTGTACCTCACATATTATTGCCGATGGGAAGCTCGAAATGCGATTGACGCTTGCGTTATGTTGCCGCCTGAATAACGTTATAAAAAAGCACGCAGCATTCTAAAGGAACTGTTTGTTCTGCCTCATGTTGTTGCACGCTCGTTATTGAACGAGATTTTGAGTGAAGCAACACAGGTAAGAAACGCTTCCGATAGTCTGTCGAACCTCGCCTTCAGGATGGAAAAATGCAAATTGCTTTAAAGCAAATGGGTTGTGAAGCAGATTTAATTTCTGTAACCACCTTAGAAGGCGTTGTTACCTGGCGCCTTACAGCATCAGTGGGCTGATGCGGCGGATGAACTCAGCATGGATGGTCACGGAGTCACATTTGAGCACCTGACACAATTTGTGTCACGACGTACACGTATCGCAGGTTTGGGCAGCTGCTTGAAACTACTAGTTCTAACACGTATAATCAATCGCCTCGTGCAAACCCAAATGCGAGGAGTGGTTTCCAAACCACTGAGAAAATAAACGTTTTTGTTACCACTAGTAATTTAAGGCCTAGCATAGTATGTTGCATTTGCCAGGCCTCTCATGAAATGAAAAATTGTCCAAAATTTATTGAATCGGATGTCAAGTCGCGCTGAGAAATATCCAGGCGCAATTCTGTTTGTTTTGTATGTCTTTGAACATCAAATGGCGCTGTGTCATGTAACTACAAGCCGTGGTGCACTGCCGGAAATTGCGGTAAACGACACCATACACTTTTACATAACAACCAGGCTGCAGAGAAACCGTCCACGAATATTCATTGCAGCCATGCAGCAATTAGTGCTAAAGGGTTCTTTGGCTCTATACCTATCAAAATCGAGACGCCGACTGGGCTTATAAATGATGTCGCCCTATTTTATAGTGGGTCTGATAACACTTTGATTCTCGAGGACTTCGTTGAACAATACAATGATGTCTAATTGTCCTGTGCAAGTTTCGTTGACAACTTTGGAGCACCAACGTAAACTTTCTTGTTTCCGTTCAATCTTCAAGATACACTCGTTTAACGTCAGTCAAGTAATCAATGTTGCATAGGCGTACACAGTGGAAACTTTGCCGCATGTAGCACAATGTTCGATAGTGGACTTCAGTGAAAGGCCTGCGTATTTGAAAGACGTTAACTTGGATATGAATGATCAGCCTGTGACTGTGCTGATAGGTTGTAATGTTCCTGGAGCACATTGGGCATTGGGACAGCGATTAGAGGCACAGGTCGTCCATTTGCAACGAAACCGTTAATGGTTTGGATTTTGCAAGGACCGGCATGCCAAACCTCAGAGGATATCGGCTGTTTGAATTCTTTCTGGAGAAAAGGTTAATCGATGAATGTAACAACCGTCTATGCAATGCAGACATATCTGCCGATTGAAATGAATGATCGTGTGATGACAAAGTAGCTTTGTCTCTTGTAAGGCGATCAGATATTATTGACGGTCATTTTCAGGCACCACTACCTTGGATGTCTGATATAAGCGAACACGCCACAAATAATTTGACAGCGGAAATGCGCTTAAGCTACTTGCGGCGTCAATTTGAACGTGATAGTAGTTTGTTTGGGCGTTTCAACAAAGTTATGGCACATCATTCGGGGACTGGTATTATTCAACGCCTTCTGGATAATGCTAAGGAGAATACTGTTTGTTATTTGATTCACTATCCGGTTTTCGATTTTAAAATACCGGTGTAACGTCTGTGACGTGAGTAACGCGTATTCCACCCGTTTCTTAGTTCGAAAAATTCAAAACCACAATTTGGATGTTATACGGTACTGTAATTAGCAACAATTACAACAACAATAATTATACAAACCTTAACTGTATAGGAACGTACAGCAAACAGTGAAGTCAAAATACTCCAGAATCAATTATATCAATGCAAACAAGTTCAATGACGACCTGAGATATAAATAGAATGAAAGGAGTTACCAAAATTGCCGTCCAAAATGTCTATCAAAGACAAGACACCCAAAAGTGGTGTCAAAATACAAGCCAAATACAAGTGCCCAAAATGGCAACCAAATTCAACAACAATGACCGACAATGGCCTCAACAATGAATTAAAACAAAAGGTTCACCAAATATGTGAACAGAAGATTTCCAATGAAATAATTACAAAAAGAAATGTTTCATATCAAAATACTGTATTAAAATAAAACACAAGCAAAATCTATTTAACAAAATTCAATTTTTGTAACTTAGTTCAAAATAAAAGGAATGTTGAAGGGAAAAGAAGAATTTCAAACTACTTTGAACCTTACACCTCCGACCAAATTCTTTCTAGGGCTTAAATGTACAACGATTGTTCATCGAATACCATAACGAATTCCGTGCAGCAAATGACTTTATTTAGTGGCGAGTCACACACGCCACGTCGCATTGCCATCATTGGACACATGTGGCTTTTTATAGGGAAATAGTTTGCCAGACTAAGACCCACCACGTCCTCCGGTTCTGCCACCGTCCCCTACAAGTAGCTTATGCATGCAACCCCGCCCAAACGAGCCTTGTGTATTTCATCCTCAAACAGCGACATCTCGCGCCAATTAAACAAATCTAATGTGCAAATTATTATTAGTGTATCATGAGATCGAAACTCAAATAACACATCAGGTACACAACGGAACACTTCACTCCAATCATATGGATTGTCATGGCTACCATCTGTCGCCTCCCTTTCGGCTGACTCAGTGTCATGTGAACCAGGCTTACTATTCATTATAGCTGAATAGGTGTCAGGTGTGCAAGGCTTGCTCTCACTCGTATCTAAATTAGTATCGGGAAATTCAGACACAAAATCCGACTGAGCAAATTCAGTGTCAGGTAACTCAGCTTCGTGAGCACAACCGACAACACAAACATCAAGATCCTTCAACTTTACATCAATAAAAACCCTTTCTTGACAATCATCGATGCTAACATGCCTTGCTATGAAATCCTTTTGGCAACATTTACACAACTGACCAAATCGACTCCAATCAATAAGAGCTCGACGTGTCACAAAGTCTGTGAGTTGCTGAAAAGTAATTTCTAATCCCTCGCAGTATACAGCATTCTTCAGATCAGTCCACTGTTGCTGGAACACAGCCGGTAATATATGCACAATATACTCCAAAGTGTCACTTGCATTCAAAACCGCCTGGCACTCCAATAGAGTGAGGGCAACCTGACATTTACGCATCGACGAAGCAAGAATCGCAAAGCCTTCTGACTGGCCAATCAATCGTCGGGCCTCTTCCAATAACTCATCTAAAACTGAGTGGGCCACAGTACAAGCTAGGTCTGAAGCTCGTTTATGACATGTACCATGAGTTAATTTCAAGATTGTAGCATTAGCAATCGCTAAATCTTGCTCCAACTCAAGTGCCCGTTTAGAAGGTGCACAGTTACAGTCGAGACCATGTCTACCAACAGTAGGAGATTCAAAATCGTCGCACCATTGCGACTATCTTTTAGGGACCTAACCGAACCACGCACTAAACTTGCTAAACGTTCAGGCATCATAAATGTACAATATTGACTTTAAAACACAAATTAAATGAACGTCACCGATTGTTCAGCAAAAATCTTGTGAAATGGATCAAGCTTCAACGTTCCAATCCGCACAGATTCACCCTGATGATAGATCAGGTTCGTTCACCGATTCTGACGACGTAGCTGAGCGTCGACCAAGTTCAATACTGCTTCGATTGCAATGAAACAAAACGAGTATTTTCTCCGGTTGAGACAAATACTGAAACAGTCAAATCAAGTTGTGACGCAAATCCAATTGAAACGATCCAAATTGACAACAGTAATTTCTCCAGTTAAGAAAATACGGTACAAATCAAAAGTCGAATTGTTGCAATTCCAAGTTGAGTACTGTAACGTATTTTCTTAACTGGAGAATTTACTAAATGTAATGCTAAAAGTTATGTTGCATTGTGCGGCTAAACACAATGGTGTGTCTTTGAATGGTGTACTACTTCAGGGACCAAATCAGACGACAAATTTGATCGACGCATTGCTGTGTTTCCGATTACATGCATTTGCTGGTGACTTATAAGATATGTTTCTACAAGTCGAAGTGCCAAACTATGATAGAGACGCACTTAGAATTCTCTTGTGGAGGATAATGATATGTGCAGATCCATTAAAAAATTTAGGATGACAGTTCATTTATTTGGTGCAATGTCGGCCGCTTTGTGTGAACTTGTCATAAACGTTAACCTTGGACTGATTCCATGATCGCTTTGTATTATATTACAAATGGAACTAGTCGTTTCACAACGTCCGTAGCGATTCGCTTGACGTTCGTACACGAATACACGATACCACGCCAGTGGATGCATGTTGGTATCCGATCTAATCCAGTTGCTGCTTTGGAATTTCGGGTAAGCAACCCTAACTTTTTACTACAAGCCATCGATGTGTGGCCTGAAGTTGTTAATCCACAGTGCATCGAGCAGGCTGAATTTAGACGTGCCAGTTGTACAATAACTTCAATGGATTAACAACGAGGAATAGTCATCATTCGCCGTTGTTTCTCTAGTTGGAAAAGGCTTTTACGCTCAATTTCGTGTCTGGATTGAACTCAAGAAGACCAATGCTCGGAGGCTGGCATGGTGGCGCAATTAGGGCAAACTCGAACTTCTTGAATGATCAGGAGCAGAGCTGAAGGACGTGGTGAGTCTACGTTTGGCAAACGTTTTCTCTATAAAAGCCACAGAATTCCAGTGATAGCAATGCGATGTGGCGTGTGTGACTCACCACTTAATAAAGTCACTTACAGTTTGTCTTGCGTTTTTCTGGTTAAGATTGGAGTAGTTGGGCAGGGAGTCGGAACCAATCAGTTATTTTCATTCAGAACACCATGTTTAGAAGTAATTTTTGTATAAAATTCCTTCTTATTTTCCGTTTGAACATTTGGAATATTCTTAGTTCTAAACAATTCATCTCACATTGTTTTCGTGTACACATTTTCCATATCCACTTTCATACCCCGTTTTGTTTTACTGAAGTAATTTAAATTGCTTGGCTGCCATCAAATTCCACATATTTTCGCACGTGGTATTTGGAGAAAACAGAAGCGATTGTTCATCATTGTATTGGTCATTTTATTCCTTTGCATTTATCATTTGGCAGTCTATCTAGTCAGCATTGGCTGAATTTATTGTTGTCAATTGGAACCTTTGAGCATTTTTGGCTCACATCATTTGTACAAGCTGGTACAGTTGAGGTTTGTCCATTGCTATTGTCTATTAATCTTGTTGATAAACCCGTAGTAAACTCGAATCAATGTTTTGAATTGTCGAAATAATAAACGGGTTGTCCACGCGTTAACCAAAGACTTAGGTCGATACATTATCATCATTTCATTCTTCTTTGATCATATCGAATATTCTATCTGGCTGGCGTTGTTATGCCATAAGCCGTTTAACTAAAGTTCTCTATGCAAAATATTCGTGCGACTGCATTCAGAATCGTTTGTTCGATCATGGAGAGCGTATTTGAAAAGACAAATTGCCTGGAAAATGTCCGAGTCCCTGCTACTGAGACAGCTGAACGTCAGACGGGTAAAATCTATGTTTGAAATCATTTAAATTCAGCTTGCACATGACAGTAAATAGCAAATGAGCAAATCGAGCGTCTAGATTTTTTTGCGGTGGAAAGCTGCTGAGAAACTCCCACCAGTACTTTTTGAAATCTTTGTCAATCACGAGGCTTAGAATTTATTCGAATTAAATTTTAGGGACATTGCGGTATTTCCGATGCTGGATAAAAAAATGTATAATTTCCGCAGCACGCCGAGAAGTCAGCTTAAGAAAAATTTTACAATAAAAACGGACAACTCGAGCATTTACTTGTTTAGTTGATATCGCTGAAAATGGTGATCTACCTTAGCTTCTATTGCAATTAGGGAGAGTATTCGTTAAATAAATTACCATATTTACGGTGCCGCATTGGAACGCAATTAGATCTTAACCTTTCCAATTAAGGCACCACTTAAAAACAGGCCTCAACGGACAAAAGATCGGGATACTTCAGGCATGCAGCAGCTCTGTGGCTTTCTTCATTCTCTGAATTTATCCGTAATCGAATAGTTGGTAAGATCCATCTATTGTTGTTGTAACGCACTAATATCTCTCATCAACTATTGGTGAGATGACTTTATGTGTTGCACTCCAGATTACTCTCATGTCAGAAGACATTTTTAAACATATCGTTTGAAGTAGTGTACGCTTTAATGTGGCATATTATCAAAAGAATTCTTCACGCACGATTGGCTCCTTAGCCACGTACTGCCATGTTATAAGTGAAATGTACTAAAAATACAGTCTGGATAATAGAATCGACAATTTCAAACGAACAATAATAACAAAGCCACTGGCACTGGTGAGAGCTTCTTTACAGCTTACGAATTTCTGTACTTTCGATTGGCTTATTAACCCATTACTGTCTAATGTTAACTGAATTGTTTGACGCCCGACGTGTCAAAATAAAACAGCAGCCACCAGCAGCCCCTCCTTTGTATAATAAGACTCTATGCGATAAGTTTCGCTCTATTGCCTTGCGATAACATACTAGAATCCTGATCATAGTAGACTGTAATCTTCATAACAGACCTTCACTGCTGCCCTCTTGCAGCAGCTTTTTGATGATATTCCCTTGTATAATAAGGTGGAAAGCAATCCAATATACAGAGAGACAGATATGTAATTTATTACTCGAACTGATCTTGACAACTAAAGAAGACTCCGTTACATACGACTGTCCGCCATTTTGGAGAGACCGTTTGATCTCGAATTTTGACTACCTATGTCCAGCAGAGCAAACAAACGATTAAACAAATATCGTCAGAAAGGTATGACTATCTGTGAATTACTTTGAATATCTTGATCAAAAAATGCACAAAGTTTGAATAACGATTGGCAAATTGAAGGCAACGGAGTAAAAGGTCAGCGGTCTATCATTTTGACCGAGCGGAACCGGGATATCAACTCAAACTCAGCATTCGTACCAAAACAGTGTGGAAATGCATTCTGATTGAAAATCCGCAGTCGCACTCGAAAATGGATAAGACTGCAAAATATTACTAGGAGAAACCATCGCCGGTTAACCACCGATACCACATGAAAGAACTTTCGTAGACTAAGTAACCATGTAATTACACTTATTGCTGAAGACATAATACAGTAGCAAGCTGATATAATGTCTAAAATAATACAAAATCTAAAGCTTGTTCACCAGATTGTGAACAAGCAGTGTGCAGTGAAAACGGGAGTTGTGGCCTTACAGGCGCCCTCTGAAACGAAAACAAATGCAGCTAACACCGCGGATGTTCTCGTAAATTGATACGCTTTTGTAGTTTGTCCAAAGGAAGGTGTGGATATACAACTGGATCCAGAAATAACGCATCTTGTACCATTGGACTTTAGTACATCCTAGTCCCCAAGTAAAGATGTCCCGCAACTTTGGTTGAATGGACATCGTCCAACTACAAACTAAAGCAATGAATCTAAGTTGGGAACCAAACGAATTAGAACATAGTGTAGAAATCAGGTGGAATATTATAAAAGGGCACCTTTTACAACTACAAAATGATTTTGCTCCTCTACAACCAGTGAGAACGCGAGGAAAACCACCCTGGTGGAGCGCGTCTATTCGCAAGGCTATTAGATGTCGTGACCGTAGCTGGAGGGCGTACAAATTCTGTGGAACTCACAGATCTAGACTGCAGTACATACAGACCAGAAATTCAGCTGTTGCGCTGCAAAGGAAAGCTAAAAGGGACTTCGAATCCCGACTTGCCAGAAAAGCAAAGATTAACTTGAAAGCTTTTTATGGCTATGTTCAGTCCAAGCGATCATTAAGAGAAGAAATAGGTACGTTAGTGCTGGACGATGGCAATACGGCTTTGACTGCACCGGAAAAAGCCGATGCGTTGCATTCATTCTTCTGCAGTGTTTATCGGCGCGATTCAGGTAACTGTTTAGAAACTCACGAGTGCAGAGCACCTCCCTTTAGCTCGGTGGAGGTTAATCAGGAAATGGTCACCACAGTTCTGTCGCAGCTGGACAAAACTAAGTCAGCTGGCCCCGACGGTATACATCCGGCTATTCTTCAACCGCTCGCGAATATAGTTAGCCTTGCAATCAGAAATCTTTTCGAAGCTACCTTACTCCAGGGTATACTACCGGATGATTGGAAACGAGCGGCGGTAATAGCCATATACAAAAAGGGTCCCATTTCGGATGTACGCAACTACAGGCCAGTAAGCCTGACAAGCATTCTTTGCAAGCGCTTGGAAAAAATCATTCGGCACCAGGTATGTAAACATTTGGTAGCCAATTCCTTACTATCCGATGCCCAGCACGGATTCTGGAAAGGAAGGTCCTGCCTAACCAATCTTCTAAGCTTTCTGGACGAAGTGACATTACGCCTCGATGAAGGGAGAGTAGTCGAAGTCTGCTATCTTGATTTTCAAAAGGCATTTGACTCGGTGAACCATAGGTACCTTCTGCACAAACTAAGTATGTGTGGCGTCACAGGTGACCTACATCGATGGTTAGACAGCTTCTTAACTAATCGCACTAACTATGTTAGAATTGCAGGGGAGTGCTCGCAGGAATCACTGATTCTCAGTGGAGTGCCTCAAGGCTCGGTGCTTGGTCCATTACTTTTTCTTATTTTTGTAAACGACCTGGCAGCGTGCTTGAGTTCACGCTGCTTCCTGTTTGCTGATGATGTTAAGATCCTAGGAACCGACAGTAGAGATACGCTTATCTCTGATTTAGAAAAAGTAATCGAGTGGACAAAGACCTGGGACTTGCCACTAAACCTGGGGAAGAGCTGTCTTCTGACGACTGATTTAGCGACAACCCAACTAGAAGTTGGTGAAGGAACTATCAGAATAGCGGCTGCTCAGAAAGTGAAGGATCTTGGCATTACTATAACAGGCGATTTTAAATGGGCTACTCAATGTGCCGAAGCTGCAAACAAGGCTCGCAGAGAATTGTTCAGACTTCGCTCAGCGTTATCTTGCCAAAAACCTTCAATCTTCATTCCCTTATACAAAGTAGTCGTGCGGCCTCACTTGGAGTACTGCGTTTAATCTTGGGCACCGTACTTAAAAAAGGATATAGCATGTCTCGAAAGGGTCCAGCGCCTTGCGACTAGGATGTTTGAGGGTCGGGCAGGTAAAACTTATGAGACTAGACTCAAGGACCTCGGTTTGTTTTCACTAAAGAGACGGCGGCTGCGAGGTGCCTAATAGAAGCCTTCAAGATTCTTAAGGGTCTTACGGGTGATAATATTACTGAAATCCTTAAACTTGCACCTAAAGCAGCTACAAGGGGTTTATTCTATGAAACTTCTTAAGAGTAGGCCCAGGTTGCTGGCACGTGAGCACTTTTTCAGCAAACGTGTTGTCAACTTCTGGAACAAGCTCCCAGATTGTATAATAAGATTCCCAAATGGGTTGAGCTTTAAAAGGGAATTCGACGTTAAATGGTGTATCATATTTCCGCATATTGTCTAATAAAAAACTTTAAAAAAACGTATTTTTACATTTTTATCATATCTGTCTAGGCCTGGACAACCTGACAGTAAATTAGCCCACATGCAGTCTATGAATGTGTTTCACTTTACCTCAACTAGGCTAGCGATTTCATACACCACACATTGTTCACGCTTATTATTGCATTGTTTCCTGAATAGCTGAACTCTCACCGTGCTGGTGAAGAGAAACCCTGCCTTACTTTCCAGATATTCGGAAACAAGAACGTGTGGAAAGTACGAACTGTATACTCGATATCAAAGTGCCGGGTGCTCAACCGCATACCGTCGAAGGAAATCTGGGCGCGTGATTGGCTTTTAGCCACCTTCAGCCCTGTGCAACTTGAACTTGAACTTGAGTAGGGGCACAAATCGGGTAGGAACAGTGAGAAAAGAAACAGTGAGAAGAGAACAGTGGATAATTTTTTGTTTATTTAGGGCGTTTCGCTTACTCAGTTAATAGGTAGGGGGATAAAGACAAAAAAGAAAAAGCAGTTCCTCTTCACCAGCACGGTGAGAGGTCAGCTGAAGTAGCATTGTGTATAATAAAAATAAAAAACACAGAGAACTCTAGCCCTCACTATATTTACGGGATAACGCTAAAAGATGAAAAACCTAAGCTTGTATAGCAATTAAGGAGAGTATTCATGAAACAACATACCCCAGTTGCGATTCAACTCCTGCATAAAACTAGACACGGTACTGCAGGATATAAGTTCTTCTGGAAGAATGTTCCAGAAGTTAACAACCCTAAGGCTGAAAAAGTGTTTCCTGGAGTCTAGTCGACATCGTTTCTTAGCAATTTTAAGTGAGTGGTCCCGGGTGCCCAGCTCGGGGCTTAAGGTAAAGAAGTCGTTCATTTGCACGCCACTCAAACCCTTCAAGATCTTAAAGGTTGCTATTAAGTCACCTCTTAAACGACGGCGCCTAAGGGAGAAAAGATCGAGAGACATTAGGCGCACAGCGTACGGTTTCCCTCGCTGACCTTCAATCATGCGAGTTGCGAGGCGCTGTACGCTTTCAAGTCGAAGGATGTCCTTTTTGTAGTGAGGACACCACGCCTGAACACAGTATTCAAGATGCGGCCGAACGAATGCCTTGTACAGTGGCAGGAATACATCGGGTCTTCTGCTCGATAGCACTGATTTCAGCCGAAAAAGTACCTTGCGTGCACGCTGAGCCGCAGCGGCACATTGGTCCTCCCATTTGAAGTCAGCCCTAACCAGTACACCCAAATCCTTAACACACTGTGTGGCGTTAACACTGAGGGAATTCCCCGCCACCTGGACCGAAATCTTATCAACCAGTGTTGACAAGAGTTGGCTCTTATTTAGGTTCAGTGGGAGATCCCACTGGTATGACCAGTTTATGACCCGCTCAAGGTCGTGCATCAAGGTATCTTCATCCGTTGATCCGATGAATTTCACATCATCCGCGAAAATGAAGCATGGGCACTTCAATTCAGAGGACAAGTCATCGATGAAAATCAGGAATAGAAGAGGGCCAAGTACCGAACCTTGGGGTACACTACTGATCACGTCGGTTTGATTCGACAGCGTACATCCTACTCTCACTCGGAATGTCCTACCTGTAAGGAAGGCCTTTATCCAAGCAAGTAGACTACCCCGTATGCCTTTGGCTGCTAGCTTAATCTCTAGAAGGCGGTGATTTACGGAATCGAAAGCCTTGAAGTCTAGGTAGAGGGCTTCGGCAGGCTTCCCTTCATCCATCCTTTTAGTGGCAGTATTGAGAAAGCTAAGGAGGTTAGTCAGACAGGATCTACCCTTAAGAAATCCATGCTGAGTTACACTCAACAGAGAATGCCGACAAAGATGCTGACAGATTTTATCACGCAGCAGTTTTTCCATTACTTTTGAGACGGTGCTGGTCAGGCTGACCGGTCTATAGTTACCAACAGTTGACCTGCAACCACCCTTGTGTATTGGCACGACTATGGCTTGCCTTCACTTACTGGGAACAACTCCTAGTTGCAGGCAGGAATTAAAGAGCTGGCAAAACGGTCCGGCAAGCACTGAGGCAAGATTTTTAAGCATAATTGAGTAGATGCCGTCCGGTTCCTCAGATTTGTTGACCCGAACATGTGCGTCAAACACCTCAGCCTCATTGAAGGACAACTCATCTAATATATGGACACTAGGTGTCAGGTTCAGCAGACCTGACGGTGCGTTTGAAGAATTATCCCGTCGTTGAACGCTACTGAAAAACCCAGAGAAGGCAGTCGCATTAGACAAGTCGGTGTCGGCAACTTTTCCGTCCTCCAGTTTCAAATCCCCTATGTTTTCCCTAGTTTTTCCTTTTGATTGTGCGTAGCTATAAAACCTTTCCGGGTTGGATTTAGCATCCCTAGCTAGAGATAACTCAAAATCCTGTTTGAGCACACGTCGTAATTTAACACAGGCATTCCGAGCGGTTTTGTAGCGGGCCTAAGAACCAGAAGTAAGGGATAGCTTATATTGCCGCCATAGACGATCCCGTTTACGGGTAGACCTACGGACTCTAGGAGACCACCAAGGTGGCCTTCGATGCCTTCTCACACACTGCAGCGGAGCGTGCTTGTTTTGTAAGTAGTTTAGATACTTAGAAATTCTATCCCAGTTTTCATTTACATTTGAATCTCTAGATAACTGAAGGGAAGATTTTGAAGTCTGCAAGAGTAAACCCCAGTCTACACGCCTATTGGAATCAGAATAATTTTGCCGAATCCGGGACGGAGGGTTGTCGGGCTTTACTTGAAGTTTATGTAGCGTTGAGTTTGCGATATACTCAGCCCAAGCCAGGAATCCATCCCGATCCGCCTGATAATTAATTTCAACCAGGATTGGTCGAGGGCAGTTACCCATCCTCCATCTTTCTACTCGGTGGATTCGCACTGTGGAATTAGAAGGCTTCATATCCACCATTCGGAGAAGATCGTTTATACAACTACGATCAAGATCTCTGTAAGACTTAGATTCCTTTAAAAATGGTCCTAACCTAACCCGCTGCCTTGTGGGTCAGGCTTTTTAGCCAAAGGCTTTGGTCGAGAACCCTAATTGTTCTCCTGTCTGGGCATGGGCGACCTGGCAGTATCCCAGCCCGCATACAACAAAGACCATGACTATTACTACGAAAACCAACTCCATAGTGCATCGGCCGTCGCGCACAATAAACAGGGTCGCCTTACCTGCTGCATACAGCAGGGCGGGTAAGCGACAACAAGCTACTGCTGGCCCTACTTTTCAAACTGTTTTCGACCCTTCCCCTCCCCCATCCACTCTTAACAACTCTCCGTCTGTCAATCCCAGCTTTAGAAAAGACCGCACTGAACATGTCGGAACATTTTCTGTTCGCGAATCTACAGATCACCTTCTTAAACCACGGACCTCTGCTCACATCGGAGCCATGAATGTCAGGACTCTGAGACAAATAGGCCAGCAAGCTGCACTGGCTCTTACCTTAGATAGTCTATCTATTGATGTTTGCTGTTTATCGGAAACGCGCTTATATGATCCGTCTATAATTACCAAACTTACTGCCCCAAACCTTTCAACTCGTTACTTTTTGCGCTGCTCTGGTGATTCTGTAGCTGCCCTTTCAGGACAGGCGGGTGTTGGTATAGTGCTGAATTCGCGTGCCGAGTCCTGTCTAATCGATTGGATTCCTTGTAATAGCAGGATGTGCGCAGTTAGACTAGCCACTAATATTAGACCAAACTCAAAATCGTCTAATCAGAGATGCTTGTTTATTGTAGCAACTTACGCGCCAACTAACACCAATTCCGACGACGAGAAGAACGCCTTCTACGACGATCTTTATGCTCTTTTGCGACGTGCAAAAAGCTCCGATATTGTTTTCTTAGCAGGAGATATGAATGCCAGACTAGGTCGCTTAGATACATCTGAATCACAATTAGGTGGCATGTTCGGTCTTGAAAGCCAACGCACAGATAATGGTGAACGATTTATACAATTCTGTGCACAATCTCGATTATTCATTAGCAGCACCTCCTTTCGCCATAAAAGATGTCAATGTGCCACATGGCGCTCGCCGGATGGAAGCCAACCGTCGGCCCAAATCGACCATATCGCCATAAGTGCTCGCTGGAGAGGTTGCATTGAGGACTGCCGCTCTTTTTGGAATACCTGCGTAGATTCAGATCATGCTCTTGTGCGATGTAGGTTCTCGTTAAAGTTCTCCGGTGCGAATCCCTCGAATGGGAAACGCATTGTTGTCGAAAAATTCTGTCAGTCTGCAGTTCAAGACATTTATAGGACCACCTTGAGTAACTCACTCCCAGTTGCCCAGTATGCAACTACCGATGAAAGGTGGAACAAAATAGCAGGGATTATGCGAGCCGCCGCAATAACAGCCTGTGAGACTGCACAACCAACCCAAAAGTCTCACTGGATTTCACAGCGCTCTATAGAAATTCTTCACCAGCGACGCGAAATACCTCATGGTCCTGGACACAATGCAGAGCGTAGACGCGTGAGGAATGAACTTAAACGGAGCTTAAGACTAAACAGAGAAAGGTGGTGGCTAAATGAGGTAGATGAAATGGAAATAGCAAATAATGCGGGTAACGTGCGGAAACTCTTCCAACTTATTCGATCGACTGGGCCTACGAAACAAGGAGTGAGTGAGACTATAGCGGAATTAGACGGTACTCTTATCACTAATAAGAATCGCCGCCTGGCACGCTGGGCCGAACATTTTGAAGAACAATTCAGCTGGTCGCCTGCAACAGAATCATTCCCTCACTTGAGGGCAGTGTGATCCTTGGCCTGTTAGCGTAGATCCCCCTAATGATTTAGAAATTAAAGCATGTATCGAATCCATGAAACGATTCAAAGCCGATGGCCCCGATGACATACCGCCTGTTTTGTTCAAAGAAGGTGGCCAAGTACTAATCAGCACATTAGGAGATCTCCTCCATGAAGTGTGGATGTCAGAATCCGTCCCTCCGAGTTGGGGCGAATCAGTTATCATACCTGTCGTATTATTTTCCATACCTTTCCTTCTTTATAAACACACACGTATATTAAACATATTGTACTGCTTTACTCCGTTAACAGTTCTCTTTTCTCGTTACAGTCTATATGCCCAAATCTATAGTTGATTAAAGCCTTTCTATCAGGCGTTATCTTCTCAATCGTTTGGAAGTATCATTCACTCTATCTCGTTACAATTTAATCAACTATAAATGGATTGTTTACTCAGACCTGATCGCTTGGACGCCGATCCGAACGCTTCAAACGCTGCCGACTCCTGGGAGCATTGGTTTTACACATTCAGCAATTTTCTTGAAATCATAGAATCGCACAAACCAGACAAACTCAAAACTTTGATTCATTTTCTGTCGCCTTCCGTGTACAAACTTATATCTCAATGCACAACATATGAATCGGCCGTAGCCACTCTTCAGTCCCTATACGTGCAACCAAAAAAACGAAGTGTTCGCACGACATGTTTTGGCGACCTGCAAACAAGCACAAACCGAAAACCTCGACCAGTTTGTTCAGAGATTGCACACATTCGCTAAAGACTGTAATTTCAAATCCGTGAGCGCAACTGAAAACCAAAATGATGCAACGCGTGATGCGTTTATTTCTGGATTGCTATCAAATCCTATCAGGCAACGTTTGCTGGAACATAAATGTCTCGATCTACAGACAGCTTTCGATCAAGCTAAGTCGTTGGACTTGGCTCAGCGACAGTCTAATTCATATGCATCGTCAGCTCCTGTCATTACTTGCAAAGCATCTCCCAAGGAAACCATAGACCTCCATACCTCTAAGTCGGATACAACCTTGACAACTGCTCACTCAAGGCTTCCAGGTAATTGTTTCTTCTGTGGATATGATCGACATCCACGTCACAAATGCCCTGCTAGAGAAGCTATTTGTAAATCATGTGGCAAGAAGGGACATTTCATCAAAGTTTGTCGTTCTACAAACTTTGTCAAACATAATGCTCCTGCTTGCGCATTTCTTGCATCAGCCATTGCCACAGCTGCCGTGCCAACCGGTTTAAAGAAAGCAATTACTAAAATCCGTGTCAATGGTATAACGCTCCATGCCCTGGTTGACACCGGAAGTTCTGAAAGTTATGTCTCTGAAGAAATCATACGTGAACACAAATGGCCGGTACTAGAGTCTAAAAATCAAATCGTTCTGGCTTCTACATCAATGACAAGTAGTACCAAAGGTCACTGTTTCGTTTCCATTATCCATAAAAACAATTCTTATGATAATGTTAAACTATCTATTCTTCCTGACCATTGTACTGACGTATTATTAGGTCATGACTTCCTTCAACGGCATCAGATGGTAGAAATTCCTTTCGAGGGGATTCAACCCACTTTTTCCTTGTGTGGCCTCTCTGTTGCCACTCTACCACCGATTCCACTTTTTGTTCATCTCGACCCATCATGTCGGCCAATATCCACTAAATCGAGGCGACATATTCACAGTGACGAACTATTCATCCAGACTGAAGTTAACAAGTTGCTGAAAGATGGCATAATTGAACCATCTCAGTCACCCTGGCGAGCACAGGTTTTAATCACAACTAACGAACGCCATAAAAAACGCCTGGTTGTTGATTACAGCCAAACCATAAATCGCTTCACATACTTGGATGCCTATCCTTTGCCTCGCATTGATGATTTAATTGATAAAATCTCTCATTACCGTGTCTTCAGCACAGTGGATCTTCAAAGTGCTTATCATCAGATCCCTATAAAAGACAATGAACGTGAATACACCGCGTTTGAATCATGTGGCAACCTGTATCATTACAAACGCATACCATTCGGTGTTACGAATGGGGTCGCCTGTTTTCAACGGGTTATGGATGAACTTATTCGTACTGAATCACTTCAAGGCACATACGTTTACATTGGTGACATCACAATTTGCGGAGCGGATAAGAAAGAACATGATATTAATTTGAGCAAGTTTATGCAGGTGGTGGAAAAGTATGGTTTAACTTTGAATCGTGACAAGTGCGTTTATGGTGTCGAACAAATCAAATTACTTGGATACGAAGTGTCAGCAGGAACAGTAAAACCGGATCCAGAACGCTTCGGAGCGCTGCTGAAGCTTCCACCTCCAACCGATTCGAAAGCCCAACAAAGGGTTGTCGGCATGTTTTCATATTATTCCCAGTGGTTTTCAAAGTTTTCCGACAAAATCCATCATCTGACTCACAATCAAACATTTCCCCTGTCAGGCAAGGCTATGGAGGCATACAACACATTAAAATCTGAATTGGTTCAAGCATCTCTGTTTTCTATCGATCGTAATGTCCCTCTCGTCGTTGAAACCGACGCCTCAGGCATAGCCATTTCCGCAACCCTTAACCAAAGCGGCCGCCCGGTAGCCTTTTTCTCTCGAACTCTATCTCATTGTGAACGCAATCACTCAGCGGTGGAGAAAGAAGCATGTGCAATCGTCGAAGCCATCCGGAAGTGGCGGCATTATCTCATCGGATGTCATTTCAAGTTGATCACAGACCAGCGTTCTGTCGCCTACATGTATGATTCCAAAGCTGCAAGCGAAATTGAGAACGATAAAATCCAACGTTGGCGCATAGAGCTATCCCAGTTCTCATATGACGTGGTCTATCGTCCTGGTCCAAGCAACACGGTAGCGGATGCGTTATCTCGAGGTTTTTGTTCAAGCATTCAATCTCTCACACATTTGAAAAGCTTTCATGACTCACTCTGCCATCCTGGCATCACTCGCTTGTTCCATTTTGTGAATTCAAAAAATCTACCTTTTTCCGTGGATAATGTAAAAACTGTCATTCAACAATGTACCGTTTGCTCACAGTTGAAACCAAAGTTCTACTATCCCTCTAATGATTCTCTGATTAAAGCAACCAAACCGTTCGAGCGCCTTAGCGTCGATTTTAAAGGACCTATTCCATCTTCCACACGCAATCACTATTTACTGACCGTAATCGATGAATTTTCACGTTTCCCTTTTGCTTTCCCCTGTGCAGATATGACCAGTCCCACAATTATTTCCCGTTTTATCGAACTATTTTCAATTTTTGGTATGCCATCCTATATCCACTCTGACCGAGGACCTTCTTTCATGTCT
>JACCGJ010021376.1:0-104572 GCA_013407085.1 Atriophallophorus winterbourni | reverse complement strand
ATATCACACTTGTTTCGTTGCTGCAAATTTGTTAATTATTTAATTTTGATCAATTTTCAGATGGTTAAATCTTTTGTCTAGACTATGTTAAACGTCACCCGTCTCGAAATTATCTAGTTTTAAAATAATCAAAAATTGGATCTTTTTTCAAAAACGTTTTGGATTGAAAAATAGAAATTTTACCCGATAAAATTATTATAATTATAATTGGCAGCACCTAAAAAATCAAGCTCAATGATGTCCAGACAAATAAATAAATATAAGGTGTAATATAAAAGTGTTCACATTTGAATACACACTTCCAGGACGTCATAAATTATTAAAATCGAAATGTTGTTCTTCAGTATAAACAAGTGAAAGATTTCAACCATTTTGAACAAGCGATAACGTTAATTATGCAACGCTCGTTCGACGATTTGATGACATTATTTGGACTGAAAATTTATGTCAACGGAGCAGAAAGAAATATTCTTCGCTTGATGTGAAAATTGAAAAAAGTTTTTTCACAATGCTTGACTACTGGTTCTAGAGTTGTGTGAGATGGATTATTTTCAGTTCAACGCGCTCTATAAATATTTAGATCTATCACGTTAAAGTGCTTTCAGGTTGAATGCAATGATAGGATTGGTAATAGTTGTAATACTAAAGTCAGGAAATCAGAGGTCACCGAAAATCCACCGAACCGCATTCCGGCACAACACAAGAACAAAAAGTGTCATCTGGGTTCAATACACTCAGCGTGTTCTCATCATGCAGTCATATGACAGATATATTGTAGCGAGTGGGGTTACCTGCATGTGATTACGATAGGTTTTTTGAAGGCCACATCGCGTTCCGTGTTATAACGTTGATTAGGTTTTTATACAGGTTTCTGGTCAATTTATCCAAGATTAATGAAGTGAGCATCCATATTTAACACACACACCCTCACCAATTGCCGTGATTCCTTCATGAGGGTCTAGCTGTCCAACGGGTTTTCACACAAGTTTCACAACACAAGAGACTTTTAAAAAACCGCTATATACATAGAAGTTAAGCAAAACATATGGGGATATGAGAGCTTAGAATGTGCAAGCTGTAATTAGCAGTCATATGTTGCAAATGTCCACACTTGAGTGCGTTTTGTCGATGACAAATGAAGACAATCCATAGCATATGAAAGCTTACATGAAAATGAGGATATGTCATTGTTTAAAAATTATGTCTAGTTACCATTGAGACAACGGGAAATTTGTTAACAAACATTGACCTTGAATACACTGTTCAACTTTAATCTTTTCCTACGGTTAGTATTATTCTCATACGTACGTACGTACTCTCCATACATGGTTTAGGCAACCAGAACGAAACAAAGCAGATAACTACTGATCTCTTGTTCACGCATGAGCGTTTTTCCTAACCTTCAAGTTATTAAAAAATTACTTGATCCAGCTTTCACCGACCTGCTGCAAAGTTGATGTCTTTCTGCCATTTACTGTTTCAAAACGTACGCTCATTTAATACAGCAATCATTACTAAACCGATAGTGTACACATGCTTGTTTAAAATACGCGCAGATAAGGAAATTTTGTTTTGAAAACCTCAGACAACAATCCATAATCCACGTTTTCATTTAATATTTTCAACTTCCTGGTAATGCGTGGCATTGAGAAGTGCTACTGGTTGTCAAATCATCGTTATTGGTCTAGTTTTCGTGGTCATTCGACGAAACTCATCATAAATCATTGACAGCTCTGAAGCTCTGAGAACGCCTTCTAAATTTTCGTTCAACGATGAAAATTACGAATTCGAAATCATAAACAGATGTTGTAAGGGGACTAATAGTAGCTACAATTCAGAATGACAGATTTTGTGCTGCGTGAAATCGTTTGCTAAATTTGACAGATTTGGGCACATTAATCGGGTGAATACGACCCCCGAACGAAAATATCGATTCTAGGTAAAGTCCAATTTGGAAGTCATTAAATCACGCGTTTACAAAATTAGGATAAACAGATTGATTGAAACCGGTTTCGCTTTCCCCTCCTGGTGAGTGTAAACAACATTAAAGCGATAGCAGTGTGGTTGCATGTTTCACAAATGATGTGCTTGTAGCGAATAGTTTTACAAAATCTGCAATAAAAATTGCCAGTATTGATCATACAGCTTGATATTACAAAATGTTATTCAATTCAAGTTTCACGGGAGCTTGTTTTACAAACTTTATGCGGAGGGATTACAGAATAAAAGCTCTTTTTCACGTATTATATCAACAAAATCAACATGCTATTCGATAAAGCGTTAAAGACAGTGATTTTATTCATATACGCTTGAAAGTGTATATCCAACGTCGCATATTACCGAAACATCAAGGCGAAAGTGAGCCAACACCGAATAATTGAACAGAAGCGCAAATTTGTTTTAATGACATGATAGCACACAAGGTATGATGGTTTGCCGTAAATCTAAAAAACAGACTCTGTCCGCATTTTACCCATGGGTTTGATGAAAAATCATATTCTCGTATCGGTAAGAAATATAGAGATCGCGAAAGCTTACGTGGAAAGCGGGTTGTTTACCGTTGAGCACTCGCTGCGTCTACTGTTTCTATTACAATTCTCTAAAATGCTTCATTCTGAATCGAGTAAATATAAATAAATAGAATAAAGAAAAGGTATTTCAATATATTGTTTTGCTCACATTCCCAACCCTAATATCTTTTCACTGAGACCGTCTAATGCGTTATTTTCTAATCGAGGTTTCGTGGTAATTATAGATGTTTAAGATTTAAGACTCAAGAATTTCTGATCACATGTTGCTACTTGTTGTTAGTTAATTTTGGTATGTTCTGACCTGGTCCTTCGACAAAAGTTACTTTAAGCGGAATTTTTTATTTTAAAAATTCTCATCACATTATTAAACTGTATTTCATGCAAACAGGTTTCGAACTCATTTTGTCCATCTTGTAACCATATACAGAACACCATCATGAAACTGCTACATTGTCCCTATAAAAATCTTCCATGATTTCAGCTTTCCCTACAATTGGGCAAAGAACCGTACCTTTCTCAAGCAACTAGTTAAAGACAATATCGACATCACATTGTTTGAGAACGAACTCCTCCGCCATTCACCGGTTCAACGACAGAAAACGTGAGTCAAACAGACCAATGAATTTACAATCAGCTTTTTATATTAAATTAGATTTTTGAAGTGACATGAATTCTAAACAGATGCATGTATTTGCATGAGTTGGTAAGCCGATATTTTGATGAGCAATTAATTATGGTGTCTTAGTTTATCGGTAATACACAGACTGACACGATTTTCGATTTTTATTGTCACAACCTGGCAGAAACTTTCATGAATTTTGGAAGCTGAGAATACAGTCGTGTATTAAAAATCATTAAACTCGGTATTCTGGTGATCTATTACTTTAATTATTTTACGGATGGGATGCATTCGATTGATGTCTAGGATAGACGTTTATTCGATTTCCTTGTCAGGCCGTTTTGGCTCATATGGTCTAAGCTTAGCTCAGATTTCTTTAGCACGGAGCATTGTAGCTCTTACAATTTCAACCCATACGACCGGGTGCTAATACTACCGATCAGCCGAGTATTAACAATCACCGTCAGCACTGCGGGAGAGATTGTTTCTCTCGAACCTGAGTGTAAAGTCATTTGAAAATCTACGTAACTTAAAATTACCATTCGTGTGCGATTTACATCACATGGTTGAGATCAAACGGAGGAGGCCAAATACAACAAAGATAAAATGCTGCATAAAAAAGAGTAAAAATATGAAAAGGTTTATTTAAAAATATATGGAATTTTTGCTTTGAGTTGCTCTATATTGAATTTGTATGTAATTAAGAAGAAAAAAGCGATAAAATACGAAAAGGTCTTTGTAATCCGATAAGTTAATCTTAAAATGTTCAACAGTATAGCAACGTAATTGTGATCGATATATTATGACATGAATGGTAATTGAGGGCAACAGCATATGATCGTTCTTGATATTCTGTTGTGATTATTGATGAAAAGGAAAATTTAAATGAATTAATCTTGAATTGACCAAAGTGATGTGTTGCTCACATCCCCTGAAATTACACTCTACTACCAATTTCTGGCTGTTTGCCGTCATCAGGTGGAGACAGCAAGATTAGGTTCAGTGATTGAGTTGAAAATACTAGTTTATTTAGTGCTGACATCCAGCTTCAATGATAACATGATGTGTTAAAAGATTTCCTGGGAAATCGTTCATTTTCAAAATTTATAATCCGGCATTTCACCCAGCAACATGACATGACTTCATTTCAATTACAAAGGACTATTTTTATGCATCGAAAAACAACGTGTATTTGAGGCTGAAAATTGAGACAGGTTGCATGTGAACAGATAAGAATGTTGAAAAGAATAGACAGACTCAAATTTATACACGTATGACACCGTTACATAGGGTTCGTACAACCACGGCAAACAGCCAGAAACCGGTAGTGTTGTGTAAGGGATGGGGATGTGAGCAACACAAATAGACAGATTCAGTTCACATCTCGGAGCGAATAAATGACGTGTTCTTTCGAGTTCCACGTAATTCACACCATTCCTTGAATTATTTGCAAATCCAATGAATCATGTTTTCTATGATCTATGCTTTGAGTATGCCCACGTGTCGATTATACTAGCGCAAAGATTGTCCCATGCTAGAGGCAAACAAATTTGTTATTGAGGAAAACCGTTCAACCACGACAACGAATCACCTTCATTTGTCAAAAAACTTAAAATAAGTGAGCATTATTGTGGACGACAATAATAATGGAATCAACTGATCAGAAACAACAATGTCTAATAAACGGTTTTGATACTTTGTCATCAAAATAGGCTGTCAGATACTAACGAAACTTTGATCGATAACTTTCGGCATTCAGTCTTTATTAAATAATTTAAAAAAACTTGAACGCCTGGTTTCGATCAATGCCGTTTTACCTAATCCTATGACATCCATCTGCTTGGCATTGTGAGTAGGCAGTTGGGTGTAAGTGCTGCGGATGGGTTCAGTGTAAAAAAGATGGAAAGCGATTTTTATTGATCCCAGGACACCGTGAGAATGAAACATTGAATGATCAATTATGACGTGAAGCTCAAAGCGACAATCACATTCTTTGTAGTGCAAAAAGGCATAAATTCTTGTTAAATATTCGGAATGTTATTCTCTCAGAAACTGTCTTGTACGGCGTTATAAATGGCTTCAATGCTAACACCCTAATTCGTGTTCGAATATAGGTGCCTCTAAATCGGTATATTGATAATGTATAGACTGCGATTTGGATTGTCGAATGCTTGATAATTAATCTGATAGCGAGTTAGAAGAATTGATGACGGCTAATTTTACTTCGACTGTATCAAACGCATTCCGAAGTTTGATTTTCTTTCCTGATCAATAACATAATGAAAATATGGTGTAAATTAGTGCTGACAAATAGATAACTGACTCTTGTCACATTCACATGAAACGGCACAGATGATTCGAGTTCCGTCACTGGTGTCTGTCACGATTCTGGCAAACATCTATTCTCAATCTACTCGTGATAATAACGGTTTAGCATATTTTTCCTACTTTCATTCTATCACGATTATAGATATACAGAACATGAATTCTCGAACGCAAATGTCATCTGATTCATGACGTAAAATTTCTAAAAATGAAAAATAAGTTACTTTACATCGATGGTGAAGCTTCAGTATTTGTTTGAGCAATTTAAATATCCGAAAATGCCAGTTTCCCAGAGTGGACGCATTCATGGAGTTATGAAAAATCGATTCAGTGATGAGCTTATCTGTCGAATCTTGGTCATTACGAGCATATGGAACAAATGTAATCTCTGTATAATCGCAAGGAAGAACGAATACAACTTTAGTCAACTCGTGGACAGTATGACTGACCTTAATGCGTAATGTTCGAGTTTCACTTTGCTTGTAGAATATAGAATACGAAGAACAATAATATCAATTGGATACATAGAAAATTTATGAGTATTAAAACAAAATAATTTTTTTAAACATATGAATGATTTGAAACCGCAATTTTAAAATCGGAGATGCTTCCGACGAAATAATTTTTATACACACCCAATGTATATTTTACCCCTCATCCCCAAACTCATATATAAAAAAATCCGAGCATCAGTTCAAACAAATTGCTGTTATAAGTTTCATTCTGGCCTATCCACTGATAATTGATAATGCGTTTAAAATAGGATTTGTCAAAGTTAATTAAACGCAAAAGGTTTTAAACCTTGCCATTTCCCCAACCACTACGCCCACGCTTTTAATTAGTATTAGTAGTTTAGGTTAGTAGTATAAATTTGGTGTACGATCAAATCCGGGAGAGCTACGACATCATACATATATGTAGGTATCGTCCTGATTCCATATTACGAATTTAATGCCATGCATATTCATACAATTTTCGGTGGAAACGAATGAATGTCAGGACACATCTACACACTTTGTAACTATCGACGAAGAGTGATTCGTCTCAAATATGTAAGCCTCAAATGTGCCATTTGTTCACCAGAATCGTTACACTTTGAGAAGTATATTAGAAGGAATCGTTTACGGCAGCTTGTTCCCATTTACTTGAAAAATATCACGGCTTATATATTGTGGTTAACTCCGTCCTTTGAACTAAACATTAGATTTCAATAGACTGCTCAAAATGCAATAAAACGGGCACAAGATCAATACAAGTAAAGCTTACGACAAATGTTGGCCTAATCCTATCGATGTCTGCCGTGGGATTACTTCGCAACGTAGGTTGGTTACATACTCCTGTGAGTAATACGTTACTAAACACTCCGAGCAGTGAGAAACAATCTCTCCAAACATCCCTAACAACGATATGCATTAGTCAGTCAATGTGCGGTGTTGCCATACTGTCAACATGATCAAGGTTCGGCTGACGAGAGCAATATTTGCTTTATCATAACGTGAGCATGACGCTGAACACGGAACCTCTAAAACGAGTAGTCAAGTGAATGTTACTCTAAACTAGTAGAGTCAGTGAAAAGGGATCTCATGACATTTACAAACGTTTTTAATAGGCTAAATCATTCTGAATGCAACCATTTCCAATTTCATGCGCGTTACCCATTCAAAGTAGGCAGCACTGTCGTTGTAGTGTGATAATGACCTGTGGACTAACTTTTGGTGCGAATGACATTACACCGGATGTTCTCGTTTCTGTCATCGTCAGCCTCTTTCAATACTAAATAAGTATTCGTCGCTTAAGGGAGTAGAAGCCGGACTTCCAATCTTTCGGTACTATTCATAGATTTAATCTATGAATAAATCTATGAATAGTACAGAAAGATTGGAGGTCCAGTATGAATTAAACGGTGTTTGCCGATCTGACGCTGGAAATTATCGTCTTGACACAGTATTGACTGTTATTGTTGATGTCATGGAATGTACAGTATCAGAAAGAATGTTCGCACACTTTAAATCGCGTAATTTGTTTTCGCCATCACACCATGAATTTCGATCTCATCGTTCTTGTCTAACGAATATTCTGATAGCGTTAGACGACTGGACGAATGAGTTGGATAAAAGTCATTGCGTTCACGTTTACTACTTTGACATTTCGAAAGCTTTTGACAGAGTCAATCACCGTTTGCTTCATCAAAAATTGATGCGTCTAAGAATATGAGATATATTTCTCTCATGGTTGTGCGACTACATCATCAGATTGTCGTGCTCTAGTTAGAGTGAACAAAATGCTATCCAAAAAGTTCAAAACGACAAGCGGAGTCCCACAAGGTTCTGTAGTAGTTTTTTACTATTATTTTTCACATTTTTATTCATACCGTAATTCGGTGGTGTTGTAAATTATTAACTTTTTAAACATAAATTCTTAATTCCTTGTTTTCTAGAAATTGCTTCAGCATTTTTTATTCATTTTATCCACTGTATGTTCAAGTTGCAACCCATGTTTACTAAATGTGAAGAGTTCAGCTTCGGTTAATATTTTGCATAGGTGGCCCACGTTCCGCTCCCATACAGGGAAGCATTTTGTACGCACGCACTGTCAACTTGCGGTTGATCCAAACGCAATAGTGCCAACGGGACAAGATGACAGTTTCTCTCCAAATCCTTGGTAATCAGTGACTTTCGAGGTGTTATCTGAAATAACTGATCCAAGATACGTTAAATGGTCAACTGGTTTATGCTTACAGATTTCAACAATGAAGGTGTTGTCTATACACTCCGATAACTAAGCACACTGGTCGTAGTCGTGCCCATTTTTGCCCAGCATACACATACTTATGCATCGAATTAGGAATCCAAACGATCGGATGATATGTGATAATCTGTGTCCAAATGCTTACTAAACATTTAGCAACCTTTTCTAGTCTTGCCATGAAATTTTATGCGATGGGATAAACTTTACTGTGCACGATCGATTGCGCAAGAAATTGATTGATATGTTATTGATTAATTCTGCGTTGTGACGATACACGTACATTCTGAAATAGCTTGTTTCGAGAAATCCAATAATTAGCATATAAGTTATGTATCTGACGTAATTAAACTGTGAAAAACTTCCTTTCCATCGTTTTGGCTGTAATCGTTTACTTGGAATTCATGTTGTACGCTGAAAACATATTGTATGAGAGATTACACACAAAATACTCCAAGAATTCATCATTGTAAATTATTCAAAGCAAAACACCAGGGAACCACCTTGTCCTCTCTACCTCGGAGTCTTTTTACAAAATCTGAACTGGTCAAAGGGAAATAATTCATAAACACGTAATAGTGACATTCATGAATGGAATTTCTCCCAAAAATTCCAATCTTTCTAAAATTAACATTAAAGTGACGTCAACGATTTGCGTAAAGTCATTAGATTTGCAGAAATCTTCAGTTGGACATTCTAACGATAATCGTTCAATATTATTTCAATTCAATTTTAATTGTCTAAAAAGCATATAGCTTAACAAAAACCACAGAATAATATGGCAATTACGAATAACATTGGTAGTAAAACGGGATTCGTTTGCTAACTGAGCAGTTCAGAAATGAAGTAAAAATCCATAGGGCAGAAACTGTTTTCAAAGTTCAAAACTTTTATGGTATGAAATATATAGCCCCATAAAAGCTTTGAACTTTGAAAACAGTTTCTGCCCTATGTATTTTTACTTAATTAGTCAGAATGCTGATTTATTCCTGCTTTTATAATACACACATGAGAAATCGCGAAATATTCGAAATATGGCATAATTATTCTAGTTTCAAGGGTTATTCTTCCAAAGATTTACCTTCACCACCCCGTTACTTTTGTATTTTTTTAGCTTTGGCCGAAACACCATTTTACAGATTTACATTCAAGTATCTTGCGGATAAATTATCGCTGCAAACTGTGATCAAGTGGCAGCTTAACAATGAGTTTTATTATCTAATTTTTGGTGTGAACAACCGTGTTTGAGTAACTGCTAGCTGAATCTGAAGAATAGAATGATGGTAAAATTCCCATGCGTAATGAATGCCTGCCAATATAAGATACGTTTAAACAATATTTTTCAAATTTACAGAACACTTGTTGCGTATTAAAAATAACATAGTTTAAGGACGCCTCCTTAAACGTGCGAAAAAAGATATTTTAAGACAATTATAAAGTTCGTGTACACAATTGAAGTCATTTGCTTCTTCATATTCCGCCTACCTTAATAGTTTCGCCTGAATCCGTTAGATCATACCTTCAGAATGATAAACGTTATGATTTGGGTGACTACTCATCAGTACCAGTCCTCCACGTTCGCATTTCTAAAAGCTCAACCATGTTAGGATTAAAACTCATCTATTTTTTATGCAAGTCTTACTTATGCTCAAAATAACTTTAGGAAAGAAACCTGAAATCTGCAGACAATGTGCTCATGAGGTTTAAAGAACTTGTATATGGTCGGTGACTTTTAGGTGAAAGGTTTAAATTGCAATCTGTAAGCTGGGAAGACAAATTTCTGCATTTGGTCTGCTGAATAGCGCTTTTGAGTACGTCAACTTGGACAAACGACCGAATTAATTGCATCGAAAATGTTGTGGGGCAGCTTACTATTTCTAAGCTGACTGTAAAATCACATGAAATGATGTGAGGTATGAGAAATTCATTCAAGGATTGAAGGATTCAAGTATTCATCCGCAAAAAATTCAACAGCGCAATGCCAATGGATGCGGAATGAATGATCACGTGAAAATTATAGAGTATACTACGAGTAGAGTATATCAACTGATGTTCTTTTGCATATATACGTCCAATTTTTCTGCTAATATCGAGAGGAGACTCAAGCCATATGTTACTGTTGGGAATTCCAGAAAAATATATCACTTACGGCCAAAATGGCACCAACAATCAACACGGGAAATTGAGAGAAAATGGAGAAGTATATCCATGTATCACTTTCTCACCACTCTTTTGAAACAAGTGTCTTGTTGGATGTCTTTAGGTAGATACAATTCTATAAATAAGAAACGTTTTGCACCGTATTCACCTTTGAATAAATTCACATAGACCAAGACCTCGCAATTTTTATGCGCACGAGACATTAGCAAATCCCATCACTAAATTTGTCATTCTGAGATAAAATTTATCGCAGAGCGTTTTGCTTGCGTTATGTATCTCCGGTCAGCCTCCACCGGAGTAGGTTACAACGTACTTAATCACTCACTTCATTTATTAGCTTCCGGCGTAAAATGGCCACATGCAGCGTTTACCTAATTCGTACTATTCTACAGCTGGAAACGCCACTAGCTTTCATTACGGACCGAGGAATTTTCGGGCTTAATTTATTTGGTTTTAATCTCAATCGGATTTAAATAAGATCCGTCTTATCGAAGCTTCATGTGGCTTTTGTATGGTTTGGCCAATCAAGCACCAGTCTGTCTGAACTGATGAATTCTCCAGTACATTAGCATAACTTAACGCTAGTGATGATGACATACCCTATTCGATCACAGATATTTTTGGGTGCAATATATTTGCACATATCTAAATCCGCTGAACAATCTTGATCGAAATAACAAATTTTATCAAGTTATTTGCAAGGGAAAGTAAAGATGTTTTAATTTTTACCTGTCTAAGAACTGCGACATTGGTATCGATACGGATATTCTCATTTTCCATGTCGATTTTATTAATCAATGGATGAAAATCCAGAAAAAAATGTAAAACGCGAGCAACATTACTTTATTTCGACTGATACTGAAAAAGTGATCGTGAAGTATTAAGCCTGCTGAAATTCATCACGTCATTTATACGTAATAGTATTTTACTAGTCAACTAAAAAACGCCTTGATATCTCAACCATGCTTCAAGATAGAAATTTTGTTAATTATGTCTAGGATTCTTATTCTGATAGCTTATCTTAATTGTTTACTCATCTGTAGAGAACTTGGACTTGATTGGCTGTTTCCATTAGATTGAGTATGCAATTGTCGTGTAAGGCGTACTTTGGTGCTGGATATATGTATTATTCTACCATTGAATAAATGAATAGGAAAAAGTTAACCTTGTCTCATATCGAAGCAACGCACATTCAATTTATCAATAGTATGATTTTCATTCAGATCGTACCGGTAAAATTTTTCTTGCGCATACAATTAACATCTGTAACCTAGAAATCTTGCAAATCGGAATTTCGTCTTGATAAAAGTGAGCTGGAATATCGTAGCATATAACAGTTTTACAGCTACACATTCTGCGAATAATTTTATTCACAATAAACTATTCGTTTTCATTATTTTGAATCAACGCATAAGTGGTTGTGAACCAATTAGTTTCTTTAATTTATATTCACATTTCCTTTGTGTTTCAGTTAATGATCAAAATGATAAAAAAGTGATAAAAATTCAAAACTAAAATCGATATATTGACCTGATGTGTTCAAACCAATTATGCTTATTCGATCCCTAAGGTCATCATTATTTATAGCCACAAGTTACGTATACGAAGTGATTCGATGATTTCGCGTAATAAATGTAAACAGATGAGATATTATGCTATATATTTCAGTCGCATCAAATCAAATTGTAAAACGACAGTTGGACAAAATTGAACATATTACCGACAGGTAATAGATGCGAGATCAGATCCACCCGATAAATATGAAGGATCATTAGCGATCGATAAATGAGCACATGATGCATAATTACGAAAAGCAATTTATCTATTACATCCATTTCCGCAAGCTTCCCAATCACGAAGTATTCCGTAGGGATGATTGTAAACCATAAAATAACATTTGTGGCGTGTCTGATCGAAACTGAAGCATACATGGATATTTTATTCGACCAAATGCGCTTAACCGCATCTACTTGTTCAATATGTGAACATATGATTCAACGGATTTGTTGTAGCCATTTTCTCGAACAGTACATTAAAACTCAGTACTAATCAAAAGTTTTGTTCTGTCTACCTTAATTTTAAACATGCCTTAAATCAGATTCTATATAGTACATGTAAGTGAAAAAAACAGATCAAATCATTGCAGAATTTCAAAAAATCATGTAGTTCCTGTATCCAGCTCGCGATATTTCAAGAGAATTTTAAGCTAAATTCCATTAATTTCGTCCATTTTTAATTATTCTACTCCAAAAATGTATAATATAATTGAATTCAGTTAACCGGAGAATCTGAATAAATTTGCCTCTAAATTCCGTTTCATTGGCTTAGAAATTCGCAAATCGAATGATATTCAAGAGATTCTCATTTGCATGCATTTTTATCACCCCGCGACCGATTTTGTGCTGTTTGCACTCATCAGGTAAGGACAGCATGATCAGGATCCGCATTTGCTTGAAACAGTGGAAGAATAGTAACGTATTCGCGCATGCATGCTACTGTTGAAGCATCGATTTCAATCAAACTGTTTTGAGTGATGAATATTCAAGAAAATTATTTGTCGAATTAATGGACTGATTCTCTTCCACTTAAATCCAATTAAAAAGTTCTCGGCTTATTCGTGCTCGTACAACAAAAATTATAATTACCTTCGTTATCTTATTGATTACAAATTTATGGGGCAACAACGTTTAATGTGTCACATTGAATTGTTAAAATGCTGGTCTGAATTTTTTGCCAAATATTCTCCACCCCCACTATACGGACCAGCTGGCATTACTTGTAAATGTCAACTACGCTGTGTTACATTTGTTAAAAAACACGGGATGTAAAGTTTGTCGTAATTCGTACATGTCCATCAAAAATATTCATTGAATAATTATGGAAATAGTGACAATGCTCGGAGATTTTCATGGTATGGCATCCGGTCTCAAAACGATCATCTTTAAATTCGAACATCACAAACACAACGCATTTTCGATGTGTACGCTGATTGAGCCAACAGAATAAGATGAGTTAATTTATCTACATTCTTTAGGACAGAAACTGAAATACTGTTCCATCGAGTTCGAAATAACATACCATTTGTCTCATGAAAATACCGTTAGATTGCGCCGTTATGTTACAATATTAATTGTTCATATTGCTAATATCTCTTTATCTGCATCAATCGGCTCATGGAAAGTTTTTGTTTAAAGTTTTTTTACGCTGAATATCACTACTGAAACAAAATTATATTGGACAAAAAATATGATTTTACTATCGTTCAAACAAAGAAAAAGATCTATCGAATGAAATCATCGAAATAAACTGTAATCTGAAGCTGAGGGGAACGTTGTCAGCTGTCGTAAAAGAATTTTTCTTTACCATATAACGCCTCCAATTATCCAGCAATTCAATTAGGCGAACCAATAGGAAATCGGCACGGGAATAAAACAATCACGTGAGAATGACAAAAATCGATTAGGTTTAATTAGGGGAAGACGCTTGGATCATACATTTCGCTTTAGTTCTTCAAGTTGATTTTGAATCGCAAATGTCATGACAATTTACAGCAGTTTCTTTTAGCAACTGCCAGGGATTGAACATTTAAAAATAATTATTATTAGCTTGGAACTGATGAACGGAAGCAATTTCGGTCACGCTGATCCACCGTTAGATTTCTGATAAAATGCTGTGGAAAAGAATTTTACGGTTTTTGAACAATATCACACGAACTGTTGTTCAGATATTTATAAATTCAGCGCAGCGTATAAAGGATAATAAGTTATCTGCAAAAATGCAGAAATAATTAAAGATCTAAGTTTTATATGATCTGGAAGCGTACAATTATGACGCAAGGAAATTTCACCTCCACCACAAGGAGAGGTGAGTATAATTGATTAGAATGTCTCCCAAATTTTATCTCCCAAAGCTATCTCCAAACTGAAAGATTTGCCCACCATTTTTGCCATGTTTCAGTGCTATTGATTATGGTCTTGCTGTACCTGGTTGGAAGTGCCAATACTTACTACAAATGTTATGGATTATTCGAATTTTTTACACCGTTTCATTAAGCTATCTCACCGGGTGCTGAATCGAACGCAACGCTTATTCCTAATATAGCGATTCAATGCTGCTTCAATGGGAAATCGAATAAAAGTTTACAGAATATCTGACCACCAATTATGCAACACGAAATAAACGTCTGTCCACAAAAGCATTGAATACATCCATTAATGTAGTTTCATAATCTCTTTCTGTTATTTTATCGGAAAACATTTTCCTATGTGTGAAAATGCTCATTTGCACGCATCTGCATCACACACACAACTCACGAGCATTTTTATTCATGGATATTGGTTTTAAACCCAGTCTACATGAGTGGGGGCTCATGTGATTGAACAGGTTGGTCGCACCAACCTTACCCAACAGTTACATACAAGCGCAACCTGTTGTCCCATGTGATTTGTAATTGATTTCTAGGAACACATCATTCTCTTTCTTTCAGATGGCGCGGCTACTTTCTAGGAATTCTACGGTCGCGACTGCTGCAAGTTGTACTATCCTTCTTGGTTCTCCTCGATGCTGGCATCGTTATTAGCGAAATGGTTTTGGAAATACAGTCTTTACAAAGTAAGACTCTTGTTAGTGTTCATTAATGACCCACTGTCTGTGAAATAGAACCTAGGAAACCTGTTTTTAAGAAACAATTATTCCAAAATATGACTAGAAGCTATAGTCAATTTACTGGAAACAAATGAGAGAGAGAATCTTATCGCATTTGCTAATCAAGCTAGAATATTATAGAACAGTAAAAGCTGTGCAAGATAAAGTAACATTAAATTAGATTCGGCAAGCAAAATTGGATAGCACTGGATCGAAATTATCTCGCTCACTGATGAGCCAGAATCAAGTAACTATTTCGTCAGCCAACCATTTTAAAATGGTTCCATATAATATCAGTAACTTATTTCAATAATAAATGAAAATCAATTACATTGTGTTGTTAAGTTTTACTAAACCGAATCACAATCTCTGTTGCATATGACCTTGAAACCCAAAGTCAGCAGCTACAAGTATTTTAGGTGCTAAATTTTCTTGCCACATATCCCGTTCTATTGAAGTTCATAACGAAACGTTCTGGTAATATTTGACGGCATTCATCGATTAGTTGAACATATCCACAACACAATACTTTGGTCATCATAAAATATATTGCACTTCGTTGGAATTCGTTCTGTGGTTCTCGATTTCTCTAAAAAATGTTACACTACCGATTTCATCCTAGTTTGAGTTTAATTGAAATTGATGTAGTTTCTACACATGTCGACACAAACCAACCAGAAAAATGACGGTGGCGTGCAAGTCCTTTGGATGCGAGATAACACGTTGGTCATTTTACGCGTATCGTACGCTTGCTTGAGACATGTTCTGGGATTCTCTCATTTCGGAATAGGTGGTTCGCTTTATGAACTATATTTTACGATAGATTTAACGTAGAACGTACACCAGACGTTTATGTTGTAGTAGTTTTACTGCTGCCTCTGTAGTAACACGATAGACTATTTGCTTTTAAGGAAATAAGAATGCAACAATATAATTTGAGTACACGTGTTTGTAGTCATGTGCAGCCTGTCCTTTGAAAATTGTTTTTATTTATAAACAAACATCTTCATTTGCATGCATTTCCATCACAGACACACCTCGCGACCGTTTTTTGCTATTTGCACTCATCAGGTAGGGACAGTAGGATCAGGATCCTCATGCGCTTGAAACCGGGAAATATGGTCAACAAAGTACGCTTGTATACCATTGTTGTATACAGTTGGTAGCACTAACTTCTTCAATCACATATGCCAAACACATGTAGATGTGGTTAAACTAATCGTCATGAGCAAACATCCTCATTCGCATTCATTTTAATCGTACATCCAAAATATTTGGGCACATTTAAATGAATACGTTTGCCGGACCAGCAGTGGCGTACAAGAGCAAATCTTGTTTTCATACATATTATAAACCAGAAAATATTATTTCAGTATTTATTCAAGACACTTCCTGAATACATTACTATACTCAAAAGTGATTGCTATTGGTCGAATATATTCTCCCATGTCAAGTTAATTATTCTCCCTTGTGTTGAAATTTATAGCTCCCGCACGCATAATTATTGTTGAATGTTATAAACAATAAATAATAATGAGATTTATATCAAAAGTAATGTGTTGCTTAAATCCTCCGCACTTACACACTACTACCCGTTTCTGGTTGTTTGTCATCATCAGATTTGTATCATTTACTCAATGCCGAATCAATCGCCAATGTACTAAAAGCAAATCGCCTAATTTAAATTTATCGCTTAATTTTCATCATCTACTAAACATTTTATCCCCAATTAGCATACAAAATCGACTTTCACGAACAACTGACTCGAGCGCGTCATATTTTGTGCAACATCCTGGAACTTCCCACATTCCGCCTCTTCCGTCACAGCAGAAATCATCTTCCGATTGAAGCCGATTTGTCACGCACGACATCCAACTTCCCAGATGCCTTCGCGCTTTACAATTCTTGTTTCCTGACGAAAAATGAACATCCTGCTTTGCTCAAAACGCACAACGATAACAAATTGCTAGACTCAATGGTCGATATATTGAAAATTTGGCGGAGAATTGATTTGAAAAACATTCAGTGCGTGATAGGTAATTCGCCCAATGAACACGAAAGTGAGTCCGTAAAGGTTTTTAACCGTTTGTAATGCATGTTGTGATTTATATATCGGAACATGATCCAAAATATTACAGAATGTCTGGACCAGGTATATTGTGTTATTAAAGGCTGAATTTGCCTCACTTACAAGGTAAATTGAAGGTAGATATCATTAAAATGTTATCAGATTATTTTTTGGAATCGCATGATTTTTTTCATGTTCCACAGCTTTTAGAATGACTGAAAATTCCAGTTCAAGAGGAATAATCACCCCACAGCGTTCACAACGATATTCGGTAATCGGTCGTTCGGCGTCAGTTGTACGTCGGCGGCGTGATCTGCGTTTAGCAACCAAGAGCTGCATCTACTCCACCATAGTTTACAGACGACGCTTGACACAATGCCTCCAAGAGAGCGGTCAAGAGCAAATTCTTCCCAAATCGTCATGTCAATGATAAGAGCTTTGATGTCTTCTTTACAAACGTATTTGTAACGCAAGTGCGCTTTGCCTAATGGTCGATTTTTTTAATTGAAACTCACCAAAGAGTAAAACTTTCGGAATACCACCAATTAACATTCTGAAGATATGTCCAAGCCAACGCAGGCGGCGCGGTCATGGTAGTGTGTCCATGCTATGTAAACCAGCTTTTGAAAGCACTTCAGAATTAGTCACTTTGTACATCCAAGATATGTTCAAGATTCGACGGATGCTTCGTAGATTGATAGCATTCAGTTTTCGTTCGTGTCTTGTTTGGGTGGTCAACGTTACACTGCCGTACAATAAAGCATTTAGTGAGCACACGTTTTATACAATCATCTTTGTCTTTACACTCAACTTGCGGTTACCCCAAACACGAGAGTTTAATCCGGACAAAATGACAACTGCTCCGCCAATCCGCTTGTCAATCCCGTGTCTACGAAAAGTTAGCTGCAATGGTTGAATCAAGATATGTGAAATGATATACTGGTTCAACCTGACAGTTTCCAGCAGTGAAGATTGGAGGCGATTCAATGCCTTGACCAAAGACTGTGGTTTTGATCATGCTGATTGTTAGCCCAAATTATTTGCATGCCGACGATGAAGAATCTATTAGCGACTGGAGTATTCTTGCGAGTGAGCATAATTGCTGCATCGTCGGCAAACAGCAAGTCCCGGATAAGCACTTCCCGTACTTTTGTTTGTGCTTTCAACCGTTTCAGATTGAAACGCTTGTCATCACTTTGCGTGTATAGGTAAATGCCTTGTCTTCTCGTACAAAAGGCGTGCTTCAGAAGCAGAGCAAAGAAAAGGCCGAACAGCGTTGAAGCAAGAACACACCATTGTTTGACGCCTCTTCGAATACTAAAGGATTCTGAACTCCAACGGTTAAAGCGGACTGAGCCATTCATGCCAGATTAAAATGAAATAACGAGTTTGAGCAGGCTTATAGGGCAGCCCATCAAACCAAAAATTTCTGAAAACACTCCCTGATGACGTAGTCGAATGCCTTCGTTAAATCAATAAAAAACACCTTATAATAACATACGCTGTTCCCGACACATTCATTGAAGTTGTCTAAGGGAGAAGATCAAGTCAACACTTGATCTTGCCCAGTGGAACCTGCATTCATTTAAAACTTGTAGCCGGGTCTGTACGACGTTTACAAACAATTTGCCTATAACAGCCCAAAGGGAGATTCCTCTGTAATTGTTGCAGTTGCCTCTATCACATTTATTCTTAAATAGCGTGATGATCTTGGTGTCTAGCATCTCTTGTGGGACGGACATTTACTGCCAGCACTGAAAACGCAAATGGTGAAGAGGCTGTAATAAAGCTGATCTCAGCATTCGATGAGCTCAGATGGAATTTCGTCATCACCAGGGGCCATCCCATTCGCTAAGCGGTCTATTACCCTATTGAGCTCATCATGATTAGTGTGAGTATTTAGATTTTCAATGGTTTGCAACTACTCAACATCTTCAAGTGCATTCGGTAAAACCGTACAAACTTATTGGGAGCCGTATTAAGTTTGTTTCGACCAACGGCTCTCTTGATCACATCATACTTACTGTGAAAATTTCCAGTATCCGCAGCTTTTGGATACTGAAGCTAATTTCAGTCTAATATTCATTTGCACATCGTGTTGCAGTCTGTTGGATCTTATTTCCAGCTACTCTTAGAAGTCGTAAATTTTCATCTGTTGGCATACCTTTGAACTTTAGGAATGCTGACATTCTCTCATCCAACACAGCAGTCAGTTCAAAAGCTTTTGCTTCGAACCAATCACCCGTTCGACTTTTCTTCGAAACGTAACTGGAAAGTGCGACTCGGCATATTCAGCTTTTTATCGATTCCCAGTGTTCTGAATCCGATTCGAGTGGGGTTGTCTTGTTGATGTCGGCTGTGAAGGCTTTTGCTTTCTAAAAATGTAAACTTATAAAATGTTGAGTTTTCGGTAATTTTCGGACTTCAAACTTGATAATACTTCAAGGTGATCTGCATCTTCTTCACGGATATTTTTGGCGAAACATTCAATGGACACGCAGTATGAGATTGTTAAATGTTCACAAGAGTCAGCAATATAACAATATTTATTTGCACGTATCCGCAAATTGATTTTAAGACATCTACAATGGAAACACGCTCAATATTGCGGAAACAGTCCAGAGTTAAGGCTTTTTTTAAGTGACACAAATGAAGAACGTCTTTTTCTTATTCACTCATGTTTCATGATTCCCGGAAACATGTTATAATTGTGTCGATTTACAAGAATGAAACCTATATTTCTTTACAGTTAGATCACATAATCTCAATGATTTGTTCCATCTGATCAAAATAAATATTGCTTTGCATGAGCAATAAATGCCAAATTCGTGCAATAGGATTGGGTCAACAATCCAAGTTAATTTTCGATCTCATCTATCAACTAAACTTTGTGCCAATACATCCATCACTCACTTTCTTTCTCGAGTCACCATTGTTTTTAATTACGAATGTTGTAAAATTATCTTAAGTAATAAAGCTAATTAGTCTGGGAAATCTGTAACAACATTTATCGAATACACACGTAAAATAAATAAACATGATTCTTTATTTGAGCATCGTGGTTCATTGTACGAAATATACGTAACAGTGGCATTCAAGTATAACTTTGTTTACCACGCTTCCACTGCTTCAAGGCTCACTGAACTTAATCTTACTGTCTCCACCTGATGACGGCAAATTGCCAGAAACCGGTAGTTGTGTGTGAGTGCCGGGTATGTGAGCAACACATTACTTTGGTCATCTATAAGCGCCTTGAGTGCTTGACCCATAATCACTTTGTGATTATGTGTTTGAACATCGTGGTTTGTTGTACGAATCCTATGTAACAGTGCATGTAAGTATAACTTTGTTTACCACCTTTTCACTGTTTCAAGGCTCACTGAACCTAAACTTCATCTGATGACAACAAATAGCCAGAAACCGTTTGGGAAATATACGTGCTGAGGCTGTGAGCACGACAACACATCAGTACATTTTATTGTCAATTAAACAGGAGCTTAGTAAAGGGTTCAATGGCCTTTGGAGGCAGCTATAAAAGTTGGTGAATTATAGCACGTTTCTGGCTTTCAAAATGTGATTTCATTGTTTCTAACACATCATATACCTAGTCAATTTACCTCACAGTAAGCAGTTAGTTTCAACGGATCCACTTCATAGGAACTATATAAAATAGTTGATGGAAACATTAAATTCTCTAGTTTAAATTTTTTAGCATGATGTTTAGCAACAATTCAGAACAGATTCGAACTGATGTTGATAATTAATTTTTCAATAACATTTTCCTTTACATGTCCACTTTTTAATCAAAAACTCTATCTAATGCGATTAACGACAAAGTGGGATGATTGGCGAGTTCTAGTCAGCAAAGTTAGAGAAACACCTAGCTTGGTTAATAAGGATGTGATGCTGTTATGTATGCAGCGTAGCAGAAGAAAATTTACAATATATACCAGCCTGGCTATCGCTGGAAATATAAAGTTTAGGAAAATCTGACCTTAAGAATTTTCCAGCTGCTGTTACTTCAGTGATATAATTTTTTGTTAAATTATTTATTTATCAAGATAAAACGTTGGCCGATGCGAGAGGTTTATTTCACAACCAAGATGGAGTGTTCGATTCTAGTCTCAATCGAATTGAGAAAAATTTACCCAACATGATGGCTGGAATTCAAGGACGTTCTCAAACTTTAAGCCACGCAGACGGTGATCTTGAATCCACGGAAACAAACTTGGACATGTATCGGCCAAAGGGAGCGCAAGCGATGCACGAAGCTTCAGAAATTCTGCACTATTTGAGTATTGCCATCACCGGGCTGTTTCTTATATGCGTGATTCTCAAGGTCGCGTGCATGGGGCGTCGGTTTTTCAAGGACACAAATCAGGTATGTTGCGAAAATTCACTAAGATTTAAGCAAACGTTTTTCCGGTTTTTATAAAACCGTGATTTCAAAGCCAGTTTACTCATTTCTGATAACATTCAAAATGTTTCAGACGAGCCCTTGAAATGATTTATTGTATGATATGGTTAATCTTACTTGACTAAAACGTTCCATAAGTATTTTATTGATTAAATTTACCAACAAGTTAAAGTGATGTGACTTGAATTCTCGTTTCGAACAATTGAGGACATTCAGAATTAATTACTACGGAAGTTTCAATCGTGCCTGAATTTTTGATATGATTGTTCTAATGTTTAAAATATTATTTTTGGCTATCAAGATATTTCAAAATACTTTTCATATGGATGTAAGGCATATTAGGGTAAAGGTACGACGTGACAAACAAACAACGGACCTTTTACTCATTTCTTGACATTCGTTTTTGTGTAATCCTGTTATTAGTGATAGATCGCATAATTGCTGCCATTACTTACTATAGCTTCTTTTGTAAGTACGCAACTTAGTGTCCTTTAGTTGTAATCGTTTTCCGCAAGAGATCCTACATGAATCAGTTAGGCCTATATCAAGTGGGAAGGAATTTGTTACATGCGTTCAGCGTGAAAATATTTTGGTTAAATCCACAAATGCTGGCATGTCATTCGAATTATCGGATTACCGGATATAAACAAACTCGGTTGCAAAATCTCCAATCGGTTGATCGATAGGTGCCATTTCAAATCATGAAATCAGTACACAAAAATCTTAGTATCATATATAAATAATAAGTATTATCATTGTTATTAGGCAAAAATTAAATATAGAGTCTTTGTTGAATCTCATATGAAAAGGTTGCGTGCAACGCTAAATTTTTGATGAAAATTTGCAGCTGGAAGAAGCTATTTATTTACAATCACCTAATCGATTTTAACCGAATGACCTTGAATATATTCTAATCGACTTAATGCGAGTTATAAATATTACACAATGTACGTAATGTCGTTATGACGTAGCATGTGTTAAAATTAATACAGATGAAAACACATTAAGTGTATTGAACAAAAATACTTTCACATGATCTACCGTAATTTATCCTGAACCTCACGATATAACATATATATTAATTATTATTAATTATTAATTTAATTTAATTTAATTTTATAAACAACACTCATTAACGGAAAACCTATGAGTGCATGATTATTACTAGATATCAGGTCTATAATATAAAAATTCCTAAAAATAATCATTGGGACGAAATTGCGTTAGATTTCACGAAACTGTATTAAAATAATTTCGTCATTCAATTCAGCGCGGTTAATTTTTTGTTCAAATTCACGGCGCAATTGAAAAATTTCATCAACATTTAATCCAACTTCTTCCGAATAGTAAATTACAATTTTTTTAATCAGATGCAGGTTTTATCGATCTGTGATGCCTCATTTTGATTCACCATTCGAGTAGTAACCTACTAATGAAAATCAATTTATTGCAAAAGGTGTGAAAATATCAACAAAAAGAAAGAGAAGATTTAGATCATTTTGATATTTTAGGCATTAAAATGCCTGGATGATTCTCGCTATAAGAAACATGGCTTGTATTACTTAAAATATGATTTGCCTATTTTAGGTGTGCACATTTTCCAGATAAAATCATTCACATTTGAATGAAACAAAAGAAGAAGGCAGGCTGTTTCAAGAATACAAATTTGTGTTAGGAAGCGTGGGTAAATATAATATACCAAAGAATACAACTTGAAGTATTCATGAAAGTTATATTCGTATTACTATCTAATCAAAGGGTGATGTCAAAAAGCCTGTTCTGATTAGATTATAGAGCCAGATAGAAGCTATTACAGACTGATTTTTCTCTTGGGGTTGTGTACAATTTGTAATTAAAATAAAACGCATTGATGCACGTGAATGTATTTAATCTGTATAAACGGATGGATCAAAGTAAATGAGCCCGGAACAATGTGATTTTTACTCAACGTTTTTGCATGAATGTAGCATTGGTGAAGATGTGATGTTCACACGCCCACTTGATCGTACTGTTCCAACTTAATCAGCACGAAGGAAGTAAAAGGAGACCTCTAAAACCATTGTATCGTGAAGGAAAAGAAATCTGTATGAAATCGATTAGAGCAGTTTCTGGTAACGTTTTACTTCTTACAGAGAAGCTTAGTCAGACCATGAGTGGTAGTCAGGACAGGGAACATGACCAAATCTGCGTTGATCTTACAACTGAATAGCCTTAGTTCACATCAACCTCATATAGGTGAACAAGGTCAAGGTCGGCTGACAGTGTGGTTCGCATTAGTAAAAGTTTATGACCAACGCTTTTAAAATTTGAAACTTTTTAGAAAACCCTAAATAAATATTAAATGTTAGCTGAATGTTTGCTAAATTATGTTGTAATCATTGCACAGCACCAAGTTATGAATATCTCTGTCTTAACCTTGATCATGCTTAATTTAATCAGATTGATATGCAAATCGATCACGGATCCTGGTGATGTCTAATTCACTTGGCACCCACTAGGATTACTAATGGCTGTTCAGCAGTGAGATCAAAGCCGAGGTGGATGTTAGAATGCTACTTAGCTATGTTCCCTGTCCTGACTATCACCCTGATAAACATTCTGTCAGAATTGAATTGTCATCCCAAAGCTATTCTATCCGTTCGCACTCATTCTCTTTTTATCAAGAATACACGGTCGGTTGCAAGCACATTTCAATCGATTGATACTTAATAGTTAATAATAAATAGTTAATAATAAATACTCATTCGGCCTCATTCATATTCCAATCAATTGCTGAATTTGTACGCTCTTTTATATATTTCCTGGAACAGAGAAATGGTTTTTGTAAACACATGGCAGATTTTAGTATGTGTTCAATCTTTGCCGACAAAGAGCTGTTAAATTGGTTTGAAAATCAAGTGAATCGAGCATGACACTATAGATGAATGATTGTTAGTAATGAATGATTACTCAGATTATTGACTGAAATCGTAATCTATTTGGAAGCTCCGTTACTGTAAAAAATTGTGCAGTTGTGATCTGAGAACGAATAATTCGATTGATACTTCTCCACTGTTTCAAGGCACAATTAACCCGATCTTACTGTATCCAGGTAACGATGGCAAACATCCAGAAACCGGTTGTAGTTGTTGATTAATAATCCAAAATTATTTATTTTGCGATTGATTGTGAGAATGACATAAGAAATACCTTTGGCAACTTTTCAGTTCTTCTGGATTTTTTTCTGTATTTTACCACTTAACCTCAGTATATATAAAGTTGTCAATAGAAAAATACCTAAAAACCTATTATTAATGAACTCAGATATCAAAGCTCAAGCTATTTGTATAAAGCGGAACATTATTAACATCATTCATGGGTGATTTTTTCTATCACCATCAGTATCTGGACGCTGGAATTGTGGTTGCTTCGTTCGTGTCCGATGTTATTTACGTCCGTTACGTGTCCGAGACGGCAGCGGCGATGGTTGTGCTATTGTTGTGGAGAATTTTCCGAATAATCAACGGTGAGTCTGTTTAAACTCTTACAATATTTTTCTCACGATCCGCGTATAAATCAAACAAGCTGACTCAGATTATTCAATATGATCTAACTGAATTTAAGAATCCTCAATATGGGATTAATTTTGAACGCTAAACTTTGATTCTAATACATTTTTCTCTCAAATTAAACGTGAAAAAGAGGAGTGACCAATCTACAAACGCTGCGGTCGTTCGGATTAAGCCAATTACCGCCTTGTGACGCTCCATTCAGTCGTTTCTAAAATATTAGAACGCTTGGTGTATGAAAGTCTTGCCAGGCACCTAGAGAACCGTGAAATTCTTTCTCGGACACAACATGGATTCAAAAAAATAACACGCATATTTGTCTAACTTCGTCGCGACACTAAACGATTGGCCATGAGCACTAAACGAGGGAGTTCCATACATGCCAGTTACTTAGATACATCTAAAGCTTTCGATCGAGTTGATCACTACTTACTACTTCAGAATCAATACGATGTTAGAGCACTGGAATTCTTCTAGCACGGTTCGTAAGTTGCTGTCTGAACGCAAATGGAAATTTTGAATAGATGACGAAATTTCTCGAACTATTGAAGCCACGAGTGGTGTCCCGCAAGCTTTAGTACTGGGTCCGATTCTGTTCCAAATATTTATAAATGATCAATCGAAACTGATACGCTGTAAACTTGTTCTTTTCTCCGACAATGTAAAAATTTGGACGAAGGTAAACTCTGTTGAGTATTGTTTAGTTTTACAAGCAGACCAAAATAACCTGCCCCATTGATCAAATCAGAACAAGCTGCCCTTTAACGTCGCCAAGTGAAAATGTTGCAATTTGCAGTGTATCGCAGAAAGATCTCGGTATCTGGATGTGTGGAAATGTGAAAAACAGCCTGCAGTGCAAGGCCGAATATAAGCGTGAATGCAGCGTACTCGTCTTATTCAGACGTTACTCGGACGTTTACCAACGCACTCATTGCAAAAGATACTCAATACATACATGCATCCAGTTGTGGACTATACAGTACAAGCTTGAACACCATGGATAAAAAAAACATATCGCTCCACGAATGGATATATCACAATGACACTAACATGATTGCATAACCTACCCTCTGAGCAGTGACAGACTAGACTTGAATTGTGCACCCTCGAGCACAGGCGAATCCGAGCTGACCAAATCCTGACATACCGAATAATCCATACGGGGTCCCACCCACACAGACACCTCTTTAAAATTGGTTCCAATCTTCTGACCCACAGTCACAATCTAACTTTTCAAATACCACATTGCCGATTAAACTGTCACCGTAAAATTGACGCTGTCTGTGTTTGCTATTTGTGGAACAGCTTACCTACGGAAATTGTTCCCTCATCAAACGAAATGATCTTCAAACAAATGTTATGATCATTTATGTTGAATAATACTATGTTGGCCCCACTTTACTGAAATCCCTTAATGATTCTTGTTACACGCACATACTAGGAAATACAAATTACACAGACAAATTTCGTTCGAAATTTCCTCGCTCCATGTCACAATAAGAATTACTTTTGCTCGACATTTAAAGCACATAAGCGCAAACAATAAAGTAACGATTTTTAACTTTCATATATATCCCATTGTACTGTGCAGCTATTTGCTTTTTTCACCATTAATCTTGATTCAGGAATCTTGTGAAATCTTTCGACAAAAACCATTTGAATTTGATTTGTGCCCAAGTCACGAATAGTGGTTTCGCACGTTTGCTAATGTATACAATGTCAAATGGCTTTCGATATGATCGTTTTAGAAGAAGCGATAATAGATCGTTAGCGTTCCATTGAAGGAGGGTAGGTATTTTCAGCCAAAAGCAGCTGAATAGCGAGACCACGCTCGGTAAATTGGGTTGATTAGATTGTGGTATTCGTTGATAAAAATTTTTTTTATTAAACTTCTCTACATCCGATTGAAATCCGATATTATTAGAAACGCTAATATTCAACCGCGATGGCTTGATTACTTGCAGTAATTCAATCCCCAATTTTAGACAACGCTAAACCTGAAACCATATTCTTGAATATTCATTCTTAGTTTAATTTCGTATACATAATAAGTAATGAACAGTTCTTGCAACTATTGCAAATTTTGAGCACCAGTTTTATTTAATTGATCGATATCCATGCCTGTCGGAATAATACAGCGAAGAATTTTGGCATCTAATGCACTCAAAATCATCCTGTAGTGTTAGTCTACATATGGAAGATGATTCAAAGTGATTCAAAGTTGTAATGGTCTAAAAAGCATTTAGCCTAACAATAACCATAGGATGGAGTCATGAGGTATATACAATAAAAAAAGAAGAACAGTGAAACTCATGTAGTGTTAATCGTATCAAAATTTGGGTTTTCTCTCAAGTATTTGTCCAAATTAGCTTTAAAAATATCCAGGTTGGCTGAGTGTGTAACAGTGGAGGGGAGGGTGTTCCATGTGAAACTTACACGTACAGCATGCGAATATCTTCGACAGTTCAGTCTAAAAGTGGGAATAAGCACTGAAAGTTCATGTTTCCGACTGGCACGGGGTGGCAAGCGTGTGACAAGTTTGTACAAGTGATGGTTAGGGACTTGCATAATGTTGTACATCAGTATGAGGTCACTCTAGTCGGCGACAGCAAAAGCGAAAGATTGAGGACGCCTCATAAGTTCTTCGTATGGTTTGCCAGCTAGTCCGGATACAAGCTGTGTTTACTTTTAAATGCAATAATATACGTATTTTGTTGGCTTTGATTCGGATAAACTGAAACACCCGTAATTCTGCGACATTGTCACATGGAAGTGCTTGCGTTCAGCAAAAAACGAAGTTCGAATATGACTACTAGTATTACTTTTGCTTAGCACAGAAAAAATCCTAATTTAACCTCATCCTTTAATGAGTGAAAAATAGCCAGCGTATATATATATATATTATAATCGATGTATATATATATATCTATCATGCATCTTAGCAGATAGTAATTTTAATTCTATATTCTCTCTAAAATGACTCTATTTCCCTTTTTCGGTTGGCAGCATCACAAAACCATTCAACTTCTGAAATCTGTTTAGTTTTATATTTTCTAACGAAATAGCTAAGTTGATGACATTAAAATCACCTACTTGATAAAGTGCTCGGTGATATCATTCAATTGTTTTAAGAAGTTTAAAACACAAAAATAACGTCACGCGATTTGAATGCATCCGTTTGATTGGAGACAAGACACGAGTACTTGCCAGCTATCGTCATTTCAGAGACTGGATTAGATAAACCGCTTGCTTGCAAGTTTGTTGGAAATAGACAGTTTAGCCTCGAATTCCACGAAGGGCTGCCGTTCACCAACTGTCATTCGTTGAAGCAGAACGTTTCAGCACCGGTAGAACACACCGTATTTTGACAACCAACGAGAAACCGTTTGCCGTGTGTAAGTGAATCTGAGCACTTTCAAAAATAACGAATAGCTTACTCTCAAGCAATTATGAAGATTTTATTATTCATATTACAGTGTTCAACGAACTGATATTGGTAATTTTAAATATAAAGGTACAGTAATAATTTAATAGGAAAGTTAAAACGTAACGCAATTGCTGATTATGGAATATTATATACAGTTTATAAAAATAGCAGAATATTCACTATTACTAAAACCACAGTGGAGTATATTAACAATTAGTATACGAACGTTACCAAGCTACGCTTTATCGTCTAACTTCGCCCAAGATGCTATTATTGTTTGACATCCTGCGGATTGATTATCTGTGGATAAAGGTTTCAGAAAAGTGGAATGTTATGCATAAATTTTCATCCTTTTACTGCTCTTGACTCTTTCAGCACTCATGATGCATAAACAACAGCAATACGAGTTGAGGATCTCAATTCAAAAGCGCGCCAGACGCGCGATTGGCAGAAAACTAGAACAAAGTCGAACTGAAATAGAAATGCGAGATGTAAGTTCTTATGGAGCGGTGAAGGTATGCTATCTGTAGCTTCTATAATATATTTAATTTGTGTAAAGTTTACCGATCAATTATATCAAGCCAAAGATCAAGTTTTCGTTCGGATGAGTATCTTAGCTCCATTTTAACAACTCGTCATCAATTGGTTATTGATACTTCGCGAATTTTGTAGATGATTTGCGTCCTTTAATTCTTATTTGATTTGCACTTGATTTTTCCACGAAAGCCACGTTGATTTCTGTTGATAATGGTACACTAAAAACCGCAATTTTCCATTGCATGACTAAAAGCTCTTTATTGATCGATCACGCTCGTGATTTCATTACGAGAGTTTATATACCTGCCACTTAATTTAATAAGCCTTCGAAATGAGAGGTGGTGATAATTAATAACCCTTACAATCCTGCGAGAATATATGTAATATTTTTTCAGATTAAATATCAAATACAGCATGGTTGTTTATAAAAAAATTAATCACCTCGTGGTAAACTGGTACAGGTAACGGTAATATCTTTCATAGTATACATCTACTGTAATTCAAACTCGAAAAGGAAAAATCTCAATTTTATTTAATAAGGTTGGAATGATCAGTGTTTAAGTTTCCCTGAAATAGAAGAAATCAGAGTTAAAACAATTGAATTCACTTGTGTTTTCTTCTCTTCAGAAACACATCTCCATGTTGGAAGATTTATTGCGTGACACCGGTGTGGGAGAAGATGCCATATGGAGATGCAAGCCACGATGTGAGTGAAATCCTTCGTGTTTTGTTTATGTTCAAGGTTATAAAAAGCAACAAGCCTAACAATGACCACAGGAAGGTTAAAATTGAAATGTAAATGTATAAAACCAGATAAAGATTGAGCAGTATATAAGTGTTCGGGAAACGAATAATTCAATAAACATTCGTCTAATTTCGTTTTAAAGTCATGCAAGCTAGTAGAGCGAGCAAACCTTAGAAGGTAAAAATTTCCAAGTAAAACGGACACGGACAGGATAAAAATACCTTTTACAGTTCAGTCGGTAATGGGGTACTACCAGCATATATTCATGGGTTTGATAATTTCTCGTATACTTTCGCGAGAATAAATCTTGATGTTATTCACATAAACTGCGTTACAATTACTTTTAGTGATATAATCATTATTTACAATATTTTTAATGTTCATTCATTACATGATATAGTAATTTTGAATAAACTCGGCGAATTTATCGCATCAAAAATAGGATCACGGGAATGAGTAGAGTAAAATCATGTTGATTCAGAATTTTAAAGAAACATGCTTGTGTTTGTTATAGAAACCACACTATCTTATATTATGAAGTAATGTTAAGTCAGATATATATACTCGCTTTACCAATTTCCGAGTGGTTCTGCCAATGTAAGGCTGTATACACTGGCAATTTGGGCGACCAAGCATCTTCAAACCTGGTTGCACAAAAATGGTTCAAGGAAGATAAATAGTTCGATCCTAACAAATCTGATTTATACAAACCACCGATGGAAACCTGCGAATGCGTTCGCTAGGGGATTACACGGTTTCCCACAGTGGGGTATTTTGTGGACCACTGATGCATTACTCATTAAAATATTACTCCAAAATTATGCGCTCATAAACAATTGGTTTGTGATATCTTATTACGGAGGCTAACATCACCAAGACCAGTTCACTCAGTATCGTGACATCAATTTCCGCTTAGTGCCTAATATTAATCGCATTCATTGATCATATTTCTTTTTTCTTATTCATGTATTGTAGAGCTTGATTTAAAATACCTCACTGTATTTATGTCTGTTATTAAGGAAAATGTGAATTTTCAGTCAAACCATAAATTGCTATATCGGATTGTCAATGTTCGATCCAGCTTTAAACCGAGTGTATTCACTCTGCTTACTCAAATTAGATTAACTACTTCGGAAAAGAAATAGCTGATGCTTTCGCTCACATGTATGCAGAAGTATTCAGTCAGTAAACAACCATATCGACAGAAGTCTCCCGACACAACAGCTAACTGACGTCAAACTCAATTCAAAGATTGTGCAACGGCATTTGTACCGAAAGAAAAAAAAAGAAGAAAAGTCCCCTGGAGCAGACGGAATAACACTGGCCTTACTACAGTATTACATCGAGCAGCTGAATGCACTGTTGAATAAATTGTCTAAACATTATCTGATCGAAATTTGGTGTCAACAGAGCGGTATACTGGGGTTTTTTCACCTATATAAAACATGGTAGTCTTTCAAATCCTGGAAACTACCTTCCTGTCACCCTACTTCCTGTGATATCCAAAGTGCTAGAACGCATAGTGACAAGAAATATTGTTCATCACTGGGAATCGCAGAATGTGTTATCTGCAAGCACAGTGTGGTTTGAGTAAAATTCGCTCATGCCTAATTAACTTGTTGACGATTATAAACGACTGGACCCAAGCGGTTGACGAGAGACCTAGCATCCAAACTTGCTATTTGGTAATCTCGTAAACTTTAGACCGAGATGATCAGTTTTGGACTACTATAAATGTTGCAGCAAATGGGTATTAGCGGGCAGCTACTCGTATGGCTTGAAAGTCACCATACTGAGCGAAAGGCATTTATGTGAATCAATGGAGTAAATTCCCACGTGATTGATGCTACTAGTGGTGCACCGCAAGTTTCTGTGCTCGGGCATTATTTGTATCAAGGACCTGAACAGATGATCTCATGATCCTTCTTTCGACGGATGATAATAATATTTGGGTGCGAATATAATCTACTGCGGACTATTTACGCTGCAAGGTGAACTAGATGCACTCCATGAATGGTTAAAATTCAAAAATGCTATGTTCTGCAAATTGTTAAATCATTCCAGCACCAATATTACTTTAAGCAGGCGATTTTGAGCTGGACCGAGTCAGAAAGGAAACTTGGAGTTTGGGTATGCAGCATGCAATTTGAGGTCATCTACAAGCATGTTTCCAAGCTTCTGTTTATGCTACGACGAAAATTCAGAACCTTTTCGTTTAGTACGTTGCTCACAATCAGGAAAACCGACATAAACTCAGCCACTGAGCATGCATCGCAAGCTTGGAAACCCTGGTTAAAAAGGACATACTATTGTTTGATAGAAAATAACATCGTGTTTTCCAGAAACCAACCTACGAGGAATGCATGAACTGCCAAGCCTTACCATCTCGTTACAAAGATACATTCGGAGTGATGTGATACTGGCATACAAAATATTACCTACTCCAAATGACCCACTGAAACATTTATTCACATAGCCTGAGTCGCAGTGTGCACACATATATTTTTTATTCTGTAGATGTGTGTTCCTGCCTGCGCTAGTAGCAACTATTGTTACCGCACCCAGCGTTGATACATACATTGAAAATTGTTGTATAATGATTTGACTGCACCTGTGTAAAAACTCACAGTAAGTATTAAATTCGGCTATAAGTAACATTAAATGAATATGATTTATTTCTCTAATATGTACGAATATTTACTAGGCGATGGCAATTGTGAAGCTAATTGCCTTTGGTACTACAAATTCTTCAATTTAATTTCCTAATTTAATAGTTTACGGAGATATTGAGCTATACATCGGTAACATTTTGTATGCACTCAAGTGTACCATTTTAAACTTGTTATCACATCATTATTTAACTTACTTTCCGCCTCGCTGACTCCCAGACAAGGAATGTACAAAGGAACAAACAAACAACGCACTGAAATCGATCGCCGCTCTGACCACAGGAGTTATGGGCGGACTTGTCGGCGCTCCGTCCAATCTACAAAGTGTTCTCTCCAAGTACGGTGGAAGCACCACATTGAATACACCGGCGACTTCGCAGAAATCATTGCAACAGGTCAGCTTTCTAATGCATTGTGGTGCTCACATCCCCATCCCTTATACACCACTACCGGTTTCTGGCTGTATGCCGTCATCAGGTGGAGACAGTAAGATCACGTCAGCTTTCTATTATGAATTATCTCTTGGTTGGTTCATTGAGCATTCATCTATGTATCTTTACCGTTGTTTTGTTAACCAAGCAATAGAAGCATCGGAATACAGTAGCATTCATGAAGTTGAATCAAACAGTGGCTACAAGCAAATTCAAGCGAAATATGGCGCTTGTTTATCAGTGATACTCATTAGAAGTAAACTTCTAAAATGCCAAATTTATCCCGAGTTCATGGTACGTTCTTTAAAAGAATGTATTGTTTCACTTCACATTCAGATTGCAAAGCGTTCACGGAAATGTTTGAGAATTTTTCTGTGAGTAAAACTATGCGTGGGATGCAAATACGATTGAGTGATCAATCGATTGGAATATGTTTGGGACCGATCGTGTATTCATAATGCAAAGAAATTTGAGTTAGAGTAGTTTTTGGGTAACGTTTCACTTCTGACACAGAAGCTTCGTAAGACCAAGGGTAATAGTCAGGACAGGGAACATGATTAAGTAGTAGTCAACCCCCCCACCACTGTTTTGACCTTACCGTTAAACAGCCTATAGTACGCCTACAGTGTGTCACGTCTCGTGGGAATGACCAGGATCAGTATTCCATTTTCCTCACAGTGTGTACCATCAATCTGATACAGTGAACACGGTCAAGGTCAGTTGCCACAGCTGCCCACCAATACTAAAAGTACATTAACTAACGGGGCTAAGGTTATTTAAGGAAACAAAAATCTAATTAACTAGTAGTATACGGTGAAATAAAAATATTTACTTTCGTTTCGCATCAGCACCGAGCGCTAGTTGGTGGAGATGATTTCTGCCCCATCCACCTTATTGACCGCCAGTCGACCTGCCTTGGCAATTTCGACATCCTCTGCATGTAGGCGTTCGTTATACGTTTTAATACCGCGTCTCAATATTGCCACATTTTCTAGATCTACGCTGTGTCCCGTACCTAAAACGTGCTCTAAAACTAATCTAACCGATTGCACTTAAATTTCTTTGCATTAGGTCAGCTTTCTATTATGAACTATTTCCTGGGTAATTCGTTGAGCATTCATCTATGTATATTTACCGTCGTTTTGTTAACCAAGCAAAAGAAACATCGGAATACAGTGGCATTCATGAAGTTGCATCAAAGAGTGGCTACAAGCAAATTCAAGCGAAATATGGCGCTTGTTTATCAGTGATACTCATCAGAAGTAAACATATAAAATGCCAAATTTATCCCGAGTTCATGGTACGTTCTTTATAAGAATGTAGTGTTTCACTTCACATTCAGATTCCAAAGCGTTCACGGGAATTTCGGGGGATTTTTCTGCAAGTAAAACTATGTGTAGGATGCAAATACGATTGAGTGATGTTTAACGTTTAAAATGGTTCGCTGCGAGAACATGTGTGTTGTCATGGGCACACGAAATCATGGACTTTCAACATTTGTTTATTGTGGACTCTGGTTTTATTCTCTGTATCCTATTCTGTTTCAAATTACACGGAACTTGACGAAAACGAAGCAGCGCGAACATATTTTTCATTTTTCCCAGCTAACTTCTTCCCATGCATCGAATGTATGATTGCGTATTGGCTGGCATTTAAAGCATGGACAATGCATACGTGTTTATTTAACTCAAATTTACACGGATTAATGTTTAGTTTCCAAATATAGATCGCTGTGCAACCATTCCCGTATATTTATTTAGATCAGCACCAGCAACCAAACAAATGCTACGATGCCACCATCGAAACGACCTCCACCTCTCCGATCGGAACAATGCTCATTGGATTATCCGCTGATGGAGAATTTCTCAAATCCCTGTTCACACTCGCTGCTTGCTGAGCGTAGTCACAATAGCTCACCGATAAGAGCTGAATCCCGGCACGTTTCAACGGGGGAAACACTCAATCACAATTTGTTGCGACAATGTCTCCATAGGGGATCCAGTCTTGACACAGCATTGGTCACATCTGTGCCAGACGCATTCAGCGATAAAGATATCGCAAGATTTATAGATGATTGTGAAGTAGAAGAAACCCCGGTGGACAGGAAGCCATCAAAAGAGTCAGAAGAAACAAATATTTCTGAAAACGTGTTGTTCGCGTAAGTTCACATTAGAAGTTGTACGATTGAAGGTTTCACCTGAAACACTTCTCGTTCGGTTGACATGCATTTCAATATAACTTTCTCAAAATCGGCCCATGTTTGACGTTTAGGTAATGATTAGAGGCTTGCGAAATCAGATAAACTTGTTTTTATACACAATTATCTTAGTCATTTTTCCAACATAGCATTATATCCAAACATCCACATTAAAGTTAGCGGAGTTTTGAACGTTTATAATATTTATAGTGCATGATACAATGCACGACCTTTAAGACTAGCATTAAAACAATCGTTTTTAAAACTAAGCGCAAAGTAATTGTTACAAGCTAGTAAAACCAACTGCAGCTCTTAGTGTTGTATCGGAGTTTCGTAAGCATTGTAGAATCAGGACAACTCGGTCTGTTACAGGTACTATTAGTAAGCATTATGAGAGATATCCGTACTTTAGAATCATCCTGAATCATCGAAATACATTTCAGAAATAGTTTGAAGGGAAGAAACACAACAGCAGTTGAACCAACTTGTTCGATCCTAGCCAGGCTTGTCCACACGGGCCATCAAGTGAACCCTAGAGGTGTGTTCGCTGTTGTTTAAACAGTTCACCACAATGTGTCTCGAAGACTTCGGTGAATAATTTCGAGAACAGCTGGAGAGATATCCATCAACATCTTAAAACCGAATTCATGCTTCCAGAAACGATTATTTCTTGATCGCTTACTAACTTGACCTTCATAGGCAGGGCAGAACCAACTTAAGGAATATCATGTGACACAACTATTGATTACATCGATTATTGATTTTTCAGATAGATGTGTTGTGCAGTTTGGAATGAAACTCCAAAATGAATGCACATTGTTTGATTACATTTTGTTCTCAAAACAAACAATTCTCTGCATTGAAAATACGTACATCAGAACCACGATGGAATATGAAGTTGAAGATTGGTCGCTATGGCTTAAAAAGATGTTGCGACTTTGCAAAATATATATCATCGAGCTACCAAACTTGTCACCGGACTAAGCCGGAAACCATACAATGAGCGAATCAAAACCCTGAATTTATCCGATTATCCACGTCGTTCTCTGGGGGGATTTGATTTTGGTTTACATTATTTGGAATACCGCAAATCACCGTCTACAATGCTTATTTAATCTACATGGCTCGCATAAGACAAGAGCTCACACATTTATTCTAACTGTCCCTCACTCGTGATTCAACTGTAGACGACAGTTTTTGCAGTGCAAGTTCGTTTTACTTGGAACAATCTACCAGATTATGTTGTAAACTCAACAAATCAGCAGATTTTTAAGAGAAGTCTTGATGTCTTTTTGACCCTTAACCCGTGCATCGAAGGAAACTATGCATCTTAACACCATGCATCTACAATTGCCATTTCACCAATTTAAAACAGTTTCTGCCCTTTAGATTTTACCTGATTCTTGAACTGCTCACTAAGCAACCAAATACCATTTTTGCTTATTCGTATTTCCCATATTATTGTTTTTTAAAGCTATATGCTTTTTAAACCATTAAAATTGAATTGAATTGAATTTTATTTTGGTAATGACTACTACTACTACTACAAAATATTCTTATTTCCCGAACCCTTGTGCATTACGGATTGGCGCATCAAGTGAAAGTACACTTTCTTCACACCCGTAATTGACCACATTGATTGCCTCGCTTATCTTTTGATGCAAAAAATGCGGTCAAATTATCACCTCACTTATAATGTATACTGTACGTCCCATTATTTTTGAGTTTCCATCTCATTCATTTCAATAAAATCGAAAAACTACCACAAATATCGAAAGATAATTTTTGATTCTTTTCACTAATACGACTTTAATATTGGACTTCATTACGAGGCTTTTTCTTTCAAACTATTGGATCCAATGCAGTTCAATCAATGCTCCAGAATGTCGATCGATTTCCCAGTATGATGACATCACCGATCTTTATTACCCGAGGAAACTTGTCTCCTGGCGACACCTGAGGATTCCGTTCAAGCGCAAAACACAGAAGATTCATTCGCCAAAAGATTCATTCAATCTGGTCCACTCATTTGATGAAGTGCAAAGTCCAAAAGAGAAACGGCCAAACAGCGTAACTACTCAAAACTCGGAACAAACGTCTCTGGGATGTCAAAACGAGATTCCTGGTCACCGCCTATCACATCATAACGCTGCTTCGAAACCGCACATAAGGAGGACGAAATTTAGATTTTTGAAATCGTTTAATGGCAAGTGTGGATGTGAGCCAAAAGCGGGTGATGTGAAAATGGTAAGGATTTTATTTCAATTATTTATGCTACTTACAAAACATCGAGTAGTATTGGCTATAATGATCATTCAAACTACATTTATGGACTTCGCTGTAGCTTTCACGAAATAAATGCGATTTAAATCTTTCGTATGGGGATTATCTTCAAAGAATCTATATTGAGCAAGCAGTGCCCAATGGATTTTAAAGATATATATATATATACCACAACTTGTTGGGAAGAACTTGCTCTTGACCGCTCAATTTGGAGGCACGTGCGAAGCGTCATCTGCAAGCTGGTGAAGAGCGTATACTGCTATGAATATCACTGTGAGCGCTTCGGAAGGAATCGTTCCCCCGACTATTTCGTTCCATCCTTCACGGACTGTCTAGTCATTCGAACTAATGCGTAGCATATTATCATCCTGTGCCTATGATGTACATACAAGGTTGACATCGACCGAAGGAGGCCAACAATCCACCAAAGATTTACTTGTAACACATTGCACAATTCAAACCTTTTTTCAAATTTTTGTGTGCAATCATAGACATTTGTGCTTGGTATATCGTCCAATCGATGTTGAAGGTCCATTTGTATGATTGAAACAAAATATGTTGTCCTAAATAAAATCAATGCTAAAGGTGATTGATTTTTCTCAGATCATGAATGACGCATTTTATACAGGTCTTACTGCATGTATGATCAACCCAATACGAAATTAACATTTACAGTTTATAACGTGGTCCAATTATATCTACTTATGAATTTTGTTGCGAAATTTGAAAGAAAATTATGTGGCATTACTTGTCGGAATAGTAGATGAACATTGTGTGTCAGAAAGGGTTTTATTGAACGATATAATCGTGGTATAAACGATGACTGATTTCCCTGGTATGATGGTATGAAAGCACAAACCTGATCCAGGCAAAGTGCCACACAGTCATAGACTGCACGTGGGATAAGATACTGTCAGGTTGCCCAGGCCTAGACAGATATGGGGAAGAAAAAAGAACAGGAAATGGTAGTGAGACTCCAGCCTGCTTCAGCATGCAGCTCACTACTGATGGCCAATCAATTTAGCACGATATTAGCCCTAGACTATACTGAACGTGATAAGAGTTATATCGAGAAAATGAAGCGATGATAAAGAGTTTCTTACTTTCTAACCATCGTAAAACAAAATCTTGAATAAGTTGCGCTTGCATGCCACTGTTCTATAAGGTTTGTATGACCAATTCTTTCAATCACATGTACCGAAACACATGTGTGAGGAAATGCTATTGAGCTTTTTTTGTTCATGATCGTGATCCTATCTGCGTGCGTCTGGACACGTGATTGAACAGATTGTTTGTACATACCTTATCCCACAGTGATATACGAGAGTAACTTGTTCACCATTGTTCCGCTGTTTCAAGTGCATGCAGATCCTGATCCTACAGTCCTACCCGATGAGTGCAAATAGCACGAAACCGTGTGTGTGTGTCATGGAGATGAATGCAAATGAGCTTTATTGTTCATAAGACTTGAACGGCTTTTATTTGTAGGCTGGTATTCTGGTTAATGAACGCATAATTAGAGTGCTGCTGCTGTTGAACGCAGATCACGCCGCAGGCGTGGAACCGACGCAATACAACCGCGTTCTGACTTTCGTTGCCAGCGCTGCGGGCGAGATTGTTCCTCCCGAATCGGACTGTTTAGTCACTCAAAAAGCTGCCAAACTTGAACATTCACGCGATTGTGATGTACATCCATGGTCGACATCGACCGAAGGAGGCCAACAACAACAAGAATTAGAATGACACTTTGCCACAGATTTGGACTTTGAATAACCATGGTTTGAGCTTTTATTCGTTATAAGATGCCCGACTCTGCCCTGTTTTCATTCTTACAACGTGTTCAATATAATCAGTTTAGGTGAGCAATATACCGCATAGAAACTTTCTCTGACTAATCATTATATTGATCGTGGTTGACTGGACCGGTAAATGAAGGTGCTGGTTTAACATTTTCGTTTATTCAACATTCCGCTTGTGTTTCGCATATAAAAGGGATCCACATTATCAAGTAGCCAGCATAAAACCGGTCGCGGTATACGCAACACGTACTTGAACATATACGGTAAAACTGTTTTAGCTACGCATTATGTTGAATCAACTCATTCGCTATGCACACATTTGATCTCCCTTTTGCTAAACATGCCAGACGTTATAATCCTAGTTCTAGCATTTTTCTCTATCACAGGCCCCACAGAACGAGTCCACGGTGAAGTACTCACATTCCAGTTCCGAGATTTCCCCCAATTTAAAAACGCACGAATTTCAGAGTAATAATTGGAACTCCATCAGTACGCAGCGACCAGCTCCGTGACACAACTGAAACTCTATTTTATTCATTTTTGTACATGAAGCACGATTTTTTCGAAATTCCGCAGCTTTTCTCTGATTATTTCAAAATTATATTGCATACAATAAAAGTTTACTTGCTAGATTAAACAGGGGGAACAGTTGATGATGCACGCTTGTAAGATTTTTTGTTGAATATCATGCTCACACCCAACTGGATGATGTTGTGTTACTTTTGGCCTTCTTCTGTCGATATCGTCCATGGATGTACATCACAAATGCGTGATATTTTTATGCTACACAGCTTTTAAATTGACTAAACAGTCGGATTAGGGAGGAATAATCTCTCCCTCAAAGCTCGCAGAGACAGTACTCGGTCGATCGGCGTCAGTTGAATGCCGGCGGCTCGATCTCTAGTTCAGCCGCCAAGAGATGCACCTCTCCAACTTGCGGAAGACTCTTATGTTTTGTGTACGCATAACAAAAGGAGTATCAGACAATTTCGGTAATTTATGATGATAGATGTAGGACGTTCAAACAGCAGTCATTCAATGATAAATTCATTCACAGAATATGAAATATGCAGTGAAATTCAATTAAGTTCATCCGAGTCTCCCGTGGTTCACTTTAATCTACCTCGATCGCTTGACTATACAACCGTATTCTGATATTAGGCAATATACTTCATTATGTAGCGGGCGATAATTGCGTCAAATCACGTGAGATCAAATCCCGGTGAAGTGCGAAATTCTAGTATATTGTTCACCAACACCTTGAGAACACTCGATTCAACGACAATTACGTCTACCTCTGCGTTTCCTGTCCAGCCATCTCTTTCGCTACGATTTAGACTCCAATAAAAACTTCAACCTTTAACCACCGTCGATACTCACGAGACAACATAACGCCAATTGGCCAAGCCTTTATTTCGAACTTGACAAAGAACAAAACAGACGCCTGTTGTAACCGACAATTCGGTCCGGGGAAAATCGAGTTCAACGTCAAAGATTTCAGTCACGATATAAACACCAATGTGTCTATCCAACGGTTGAGTGACGCGTCCAAGCCCACCAAAATATTGACAAAACAATACGTGAGATGAGTACGGTACTATTGAAGCAAAATAATTATACAATAAAAATAGCAAACCTCAATTATTCCGCTTCGTACTGAATCCAAAAACAAGACTATTCAACAGCAACAATGACCACGAATGATTGCAACTTCAAATAGCGCGCAAACGGCCAAATAAAGATACAGAAATATAAGCTCAAGAACGAATAAATTCAAGTAGTTCGGTAAAACAAAACGATAAAAAATGAACAAAATGCAGGAGATTCGAACGTTTGATTTTCAATAAAATAATTGGAATTCTGCCTTTTACATCGCCCCCCGAAATCCGCACCGGATTTCACAAAGGTTAACAATGCACATGCTCTGGTTCCCTAAGAAGGTCATTATTCATTCTTCAACTCATATGCTAGAACAAACGCGTAGATGTTACTTTCGGAATTAAAGTGAGATAATGTCATCATGCACAAGACGTTCTCCATGCCTCACACACGTGACAAAATTCACCGGCTCTTTTAGCCAGGTTGATCAGAAGCCAGACGTTTTCCATGCCTTACTTCAACCAACCTGGTTGGCCCAATCACTTTACGTAACGAAACCAATTTTCAATTGCTCGGTCACATCTGTGAATTCCCTTTGAACACTTAACACGAGTTTGTTACGTGTCGTCTGGGAATTAACTGGTCCCAGAACCACCCAGCCAAGCGTGGTTAGGTAAGCAAATGGCTCGTTGGGGCGACCAAATCTCTGCTCCAATACCCCATGTGCTTCTGGTACGTCCGCTCCAATAAGCAGACCAACCGAGTGATTAGGAATGTCAGGTAAATCTAAATCATTCAAATGTTCCCATGGCTTGGCGTCAATAGCAGCCGAATAACAATTGTTTCTAGGCAAATCCGAAACACAAAATGCGCGCTGTATGACCACAGTAGGTTTATCGCAACCTAATGGTGCTAGCGAGAGTTCTGTTGTCCCAGATTCTAGATGAGAATCCGAATTCAGCGTTCGAATATGTAGGACTTCTTTTTCGGGTTGAATTCCCAATTCAACAAGAAGGCTACTTTTCACAAGAGACACATCAGATCCGTTATCCAACATAGCATATGTATCTACTGCGCCTCGTGGTCCCAGAACGGTAACAGGGAATGTGCCCAGACGGACACGTTCAAAACGAGCACTCATACTGTTACATCTTAGCAAATTTTGATCACTCCCTTCCTTGTGCATATGTAACAAGTAATTATGCCTCCCATTACAACCAGAGACAGAGCAGAACACATTCTTGCGGCAATCTATAGCTCGATGACCGGTAAGAAGACATAAGAAACAAGCCTGATATTTCTTGACAACGTTCCACCGACCAGTCACATCGTAAGATTTGAACATGTCACAATTATCCAAATCGTGTTTATCACCACAAACATAACAACTGCTGTCAAGGTTCGATTGAAACTGGCCCGTGCGGTTAACTGTAGCATGAACTCGCGAAAAGTCTCTACTTGTCTTCTCCGTCGTCTTTACAATCGATTTGGTCGCAATTTGACCGAAGCGACTACGACATATACATGTCTCGTCCGCTATAAACCGCTGCAGGTCATGAAATTTAGGCTGACGGTTGCCTTGGTTGATCACATCAACTAATCTGGCCCAACGATCCTGCAGTTCATATGGCAATTTATAGACGATCAACTCAAGTGTCGTCAAAGAATCAAGGTCCGCCTCGTAATTCATTTGAGAGAGAGCAATCTCACAGTTCTGCATCTCTATCGAAAGTTGAGTCAGCGAGACCCCGTTTGACTTTACTTTTTCCATGGATGAAATTAACCGGTCAATCATTGACCGCGCGATAACGTGAGTCTGTCCGTAGAGATCAGTTAATATCTCTCGCGCCCTTTTGTAGGCAGTTTCGGGCGACAACATACTACAACCATCGATAGCATCTCGCGCTTGACCCTTACAATAGTGCAGCAAATACAGCATACGTTGGCCGTCGTCAAAAACATTCTTTCAATATAGTTTTCAAACTGACGTATAAATTTCCAATACTGGCATGGATTGCCATCAAAATACTGCAATTCTACACGTGGCATCACCGGTGTTACACGGTCAGGGAAATGACTTGACCCTTTGCGTGCTTCTTGGAGTTTAACTGAGCTGAGATATTCCTTGACGGTCTTCTCAGCCTTACCGTCTCCAGCAACCTGGCCAGAATCTCCATCCTCAGACAGTTCCAATTTAAGTCGTGCAAGTCGAGTAGCATTCGCAGCTGTCAACAGTCCTAACTCAAGCTCCTGACGCTTCTGTTCTTCCTCTATTTGTGCTAACACACCTAAGATTACGAACCAGAGCATGACATGTTATCAACCAATGAAAGATTACCGACTTGCCCGTCCAAAGGATCCTTTTGGTCGTGTTCAGTCGTTTTCTTCGACGATTTCTTCGTTTTCCTCATTTGCTCGAACGAAGCCAATTGAGTACTGTAACCGACAATTCGGTCCGGGGAAAATCGAGTTCAACGTCAAAGATTTCAGTCACGATATAAACACCAATGTGTCTATCCAACGGTTGAGTGACGCGTCCAAGCCCACCAAAATATTGACAAGACAATACGTGAGATGAGTACGGTACTATTAAAGCAAAATAATTACACAATAAAAATAGCAAACCTCAATTATTCCGCTTCGTACTGAATCCAAAAACAAGAATATTCAACAGCAACAATGACCACGAATGATTGCAACTTCAAATAGCGCGCAAACGGCCAAATAAAGATACAGAAATATAAGCTCAAGAACGAATAAATTCAAGTAGTTCGGTAAAACAAAACGATAAAAAATGAACAAAATGCAGGAGATTCGAACTTTTGATTTTCAATAAAATAATTGGAATTCTGCCTTTTACACCTGTCTTTTAGGGGATAATCTCGTATTCACAACAAAGTGTTCAGCCCGTGTGTGTCGGTTGTCACTTCGATCTGTCGATTTCGTAACATCAAGTTCTCTCAACGCCCTCGCTAATTTGGGCTTGTGTGACCGACCATGAAAAATTGTTTATTGTTCAATAGCTCTTGACGTACTCCATCTGATCCTGTTTCTAGCACTTTTTTGATCCAACCATAATCTTGCGATTCCTCCACTGACTAATTTTCCGTTAAACAGAAGTTGTTGCCGTCGGACTTTTCTGCGTTTCTTGCTGCTTCGTTATGATGGAGAGCGGTATTCTGCATGCGATATGAGAGTTCTCGACTTCTCAAGCGTTTGGATTTAAGCAATGTGGTAAAGTGAAAGGAAGAAAAACTTTAATGGATTAGACTCCGGGGTTGATTGAGTTGTGTTTGTGTGATTGTATCGGAAAAGGGTAGCAAAGCTAATGAGACATTTTTTCCGCTTTTGAGCAACACGGAATTTCATCAAGCGCTTACATTGCGCGCTATATCTCGTTTTGTTTATGAATTAATCGTTATATATCCATTTTCTGATCTTTTATTCGGAATTTCCTGCTGTAGTTGTATCCAAAGAAATCTAAATCTGGATTACACCGTACGAAATTGTTTGCATGTTTTCATGGCCGAGGTTCAACATCACTGTTTAAATCTCACGCCACTTCCAGCCAAAGCCCGTCAACTTTTATCGGAATTACTCGCTGATTAGCAGTGAACCGCAAATATACTGAGTTTTCAAGAACACACGACCCCATCATCACCGCCCCATCATGACAAATTTAAGGTCACAGGACGTGAACCTTGAAAAATGCAACCTGTTTCATATAGTGATTAGACGTATTTGGCTGGTCAAAGTTTGCGCTTGTTGATGCAACAGGCACGGTAGGCACTTGCGCGCGGCAGCACCGAAATGCCGGTCATAGTGTAACGGGTGGGGCATAATTACCACTGGCCAATCAAGACCAAGTCGCATATCCTGTTTTATCGCCTATTAAGTTGTCTGCGTAGGTTTCAATCACTTCACCCGATGTTTCGCATGCGCTTATCGATTGCGTCTCGATTGATGCCAGAGCTCAACCTTTCAAATGCCAATTACGTTCACCCACGGATCCCACAATACAAGATAAGGTCAATCGGTCGAACGAGAATTATTACTGATATAAAAAGAACAATACATCACACATCCATCACAGACAAATCATAATACCACAAGTCTGTTCTTAACATGTCTGGACCGGTTGTCCTTTGATCCGATTTTCCAAATGATATCGTGTCAGCCGGTTCACTTGAAGCTCACACTACGTAGATTTCGTTTGACCTAACTACATTAGGATACCACTAACTGGTAGGCTGCACTGGTGATAGTAAAATATCGGGACATATTTTGGTTGCTATTAGAGATCTCCAGGAATGTCCTTAGTCCAAATCTGCTTATGATCTGTCTATGAAGTAACATAGCTTTTTTGATGTAACATCATTAGTTGTAGATGGCATAAATATCTGGATTTGCATCCGCTACATCGTATACAATACACAAAATCTTGATGTACGAATTGTCTTTGAAACACCGACTGTTATTCAGCATCAACAGTTTCCAGATGTGAACTTGAGAAAGTGTTATATCTGTAATGTGCTACTACTGGCCCAGCCGTGAGTTCGAGAGAACACAACCGTAACCGAACTCGTGTATTGATCGAATGCAGGAATATCACGAAGTCAGGGAGCGAGTGAATATCACACAGTGAGCAAAAAACACAAATTGAACTCACAATCGATCTTGATTGGTGACTAATCGATAGTTCGTTCACGGTCTATACAACAGAAAACAAAATGATCGTACATAAAAATGGATCCACAGTCATGTAGAGACGAGCGAGGTATAAGTTTGGTCTAACTTGAAATCTCAATTTCAAACAAGCGCATCCTACACAAAAACATCACGTGTTCTAAACGTACATGTATCATCGATACATGTAGGGGGACAAATATGGGATATGTTATGCAAGCCTGATCTCGCTCGCTGAAAAAAGATAAAAACCAGCTGAGTTGATATTATTTGTGACTACTCATAAGTACCAGATACTTTGAAATGTTTATCACGTTCCACAATTGAAGCATTGGACACTTATTTGGGCTCACCGGCAATATAAATCCTGTACCTGGGGTAAGAATACAAATCACCAAACACTACTATTGTATTCCAACACATGACGACCTGTGCTACAGTCTTCCGACTGACCTATCGCGAGTAAGTATTTATGAATCCATCTGCCACATTTTAGTAGCGTTATCTGCCCGGCTAGTAGAGAGTTGGCAACACCTGTTGTGGTTGCAGCGAATCTTTCAGCGGTCAATGTACAGTGACAGGATGGCATATACAAGAGCCTTTCACACGCAACAGTTCCCTAAACTCTTGCACCCTTGACTACAATATGGTGATACCCCATACCAGTGCACATTTTTGAAAATATGTTTATTCGCATCTCACCGGAAATCTTTGTAAACCGAAGTTACCCACTTAATTAGTAAGCATGAATTTGAAATGAAATTGGATGATTTCTTACTAAACCATTCCTTTCCCGTATGCTTATACTACTATGCTATTGTTGCTGTTAAGCAAAATGGTTTTTTCGATCGTGATACTGTGAAACTTAGAAACCATCAGGCATAACAACCGTATACTCCTAACTCCCAGGCGAAGACTAGCCCATATATTAATCGTCTGCCCATACGACTGCTGAGTAGGCAACTCGCATGTGAATACTAAACATTACCGCATCCTGTGCAATACGTATCTGTCCACAATGGATGTATCAAACGCGTTTCCATCATTTAAGAGCTCATCAGCACCGGACATCCATAGACTGAGTGGACTCAACTCACGGCCTAAATTTGATATTTGTGTGGATTGAGGCCTCGGCTAACAGACGCCGTTTAACAGATCGGGCATCCTTTAGGGGGTGACTTATTCATCTTTGTGGATATTTTGAATACAACTCAGTCATTTAATTTCTCAGATATGCGATATATATATATATATATATATATATATATATATATATATTGCATACGGATATGGTGCCCTTTACCAAAACAATGAAGTGTACAATACACGAAAGTGATAGAGGAACTGTGATGAAAGAACAATGATTTTCTCATTTACACACGTCGTCTTTGTTTTAGTTTATAGTTAAAGGCAAAGCTAACGAAATAGAAACGATACCGGTTTATTGCATTCGTAGCCAACATGTCAAGCGAAACACTCTCTCCTTCTCTTGCACCGCAGCTAGGCAACCGCGCCCGTCCAACCATGGCTAGACAATAAGGTAACCCTTTTCAATTTAGAGACTGACAACCAGCCACATTTTTCCAGTCTGTACCAGTTGACGCAGAGCGCTTGGTTCGGTAACCATTCGGGTTTCATGCGCAGGACGACTCCAAACAATCAGAAGGTCAGTGCTTACTAAGACGCCGCACCTGGTCTCAGTGGTAAACCTGATGTTGCCACCGAACGTGAGCAATGCATCACAGATAACGTTGGTCGAAGACTTCCTGCCTCCAAATGTCTTCTGCGCGAACAGTCCAACCTTCGCTCACGTAAAGCAGTACTGTCTCTACCAAAGTGGAGTAAAGCCTTCCCTTTAGACTCGAGTTTAAATAACGTCTATTCCGGAGGCACTAAAATCTGCCAGTATGGCCTTAGCAATTTTTGGACGTGATTTCCTTCCATAGTCCACCCCCAGCAACCACCAAACTTCCTAGGTAGTTGACCTTAATCGAGAGCAAGATCATTTATAGCAAACTGTGGCAGATTTTCTGACCAGTCCTGAAGGAGCACTTCAAACTTACTCGACGAAAAAGTAGCACATATGTGGATGCCCCATATTTAAAGCCTGTTGTATAAATGTTGGGTCGTCACACAGTAAGGCAATATCATCAGCATAATCCAGGTCAATAACGCATCGGCCTGGAAAGAGCTCAACGCCACCAGTGGAGAAACTACTAGGAAGACCATAGAGAACGTCCTCGATGGCAAAGCTGCACAATAACGGGTGGATTTGAAGCCTTTTCTTACAACTTGCATTACGAAGTACCCACTGGCGATGCCAGTTTTTGGACCCGGTTCTCCGGGCTCAGTGACAGGCTGAGGATGTGTTGGGGTTTCGCCTGGTACATTTTCCTTATAAAAAGCCACAAAAAGCTCAAAGATATTATGATGCGGCAGCGATAGGCGCGAGCCGGTCTCGCTCCATTGCCTTGTGAATAAAGCCAATGTGGTAAAAGCTCCGGGTGGGACCACTTAAACAAAATCTTCCCTACTTCAGTGTAGGCATCCGAGACGTATCACAGCTACATTCAACGATGGCAATATTTCAAATACTCCCCACCCAAGTCATCAGCTTAGTAAACCAAAAAGAAAGTGCGATTATGACATCCCACCGTTTTGAACAAGGCATTGTGGTGTGACAATTTTTGACTGGTTTCAAGCGCGAACTTGAATGAATGAGGCAGAAGCTTTATTCAGAGTTACAACTTTACGCTAAAGCGAACTTTATCGATGCCTAGAATATTACCAACGATTGTGTCTCAAGCTCAATATTCTTGGTTAAGGCGACTTGATGAAAATAACGGATTCGCAGCCACCCAAATATCAATAAGGTTAAAAAAATACCAATAGACAACAGTCTGAAAATGTAATCGGCTATTCGTTGGTGTAGGAGATTCGCAGTTTCACAAGTAAGCAGACACTGGGAAAGAAACGATGCAAGCGTAAAGACCGAAAAACCATGCAAGTCCACTTGGGGATGGGGTGGGGGTAAACCAGTGTCACCAAATCCAGACTGGGACAGAAGATAAATTTCACAACACACGTGTGTTTGTGTGTGTGGGTGTGCAATCAGCAATCGACTTCCGGTTAGGAGAGCAAAGAAACCTAAGTTGCGATGATGGTCGAATCCTGGTTAACCAGGTCCGAAGAGTGAGTGCGAACGAGGCGAGGCGAAGATACCGCGGAGGATGAGGGTACAGAGTCCTCCGATGCAGCACGCTCATCAAGTTCTTCTTCCAACGGTGACGATGGGGACGACGATTTGAATTCTTGAATGTCCGCTTCTGCGTCCTCATGTTCGAGCCATTTTAACCAGCGGTTTACCTGAACAGAATCAATAAATATCACAATTAGCGTGGAATTGAAGATTAATTTGCCGTGCCAGCATGCCGCACAAGGCTGCATGGAATGAACGGATGTGCAATTTTGTAGTATGTATGTATCGTATGAAAGCACAAGCCTGATACAGGCAAAGTGCCACACAGTCAGAAACTGTACGTGGGCTAAGATACTGTCAGGTTGACCAGGCCTAGGCATATATGAGAAAAAAAAGGAAAGGAAAAAAGAAAAGGAAATGGTAGTCAGAATCCAGCCTGTAAAGCTAACAACGGGATAGATTGAATTGGTACTGTATGCGGAAACAAGCTGTTGTTTCACAAGTTGCGAACAACTTGGCCTCATATATTGGACAAAAATAGATGAGATCATGCACGTTGGAGCAGTTCAATAAAATGATATAGGAAACAGCAACATTTTGACCTGGCACCTAGCACAGAGACTGAGATTGCATTATTCTTAGGGTATAACACATCGGTATGAAATTCCTATCGTAACTAAAACATGACATTTTATTCCCTCGACATTTTTAAACCATAAATTTAAAAATGAAACGGTTTGCTACCAGGTGATTTCTATAGACGGTGTTGTAGTCATCATTACAGGAAACGTCAGTTGGCTAATTGAAAATCATACGATGTGATTGCCGTGACAAAAAAACGCCAAGTTCATGGAACACAAACCTCAAACAGAGCATCACCCTTAGCAGGATAGTTTGGATTGATTTCTTCTTTCCAAGCAAAAAATGTCGACTCGTCAATCAGTTCAAGGTCATACATGTTGACAAAACAGCGAAGAAGGAATCCTGGAAAGTAAAGCAAAGTTTAAAACGGTGAAGTTGTACGATTGATGCACATTGAATGTTGACAAATTGGCCAATTAAAAGCTGTTAGAAAAAAGATAGATATAATTTAAAACTAGGAATAAAATCGGTCACAAAGGGATTATAATAGTATCCTTCTTGGATGTTGACAACAAGAACCGGTATCATAGAGCGTACAGACTTCCAAGATGGCACGAAAAGAAACGCTTAGTGTATCACTTGATGCTTGAAAACGATAAAAAATCGTGTAGGCTAAACGAACCTTTGGGTTTATTGCGACTACTCCAAAAGAATTGCAGGGCATGCAACGCATCCAACTGTCGCTGGCGAGCGTTTTCGAACAATGAAAATAATCCGACAGACATGAAATGCTGCCAAACTTCTCGTTCCCGAGAAAGTATTTCTTTCGGCGAGGATTCCGGTGAGAGTTGTTCGGAAACTCGGTAGAGGTACGTGTAGACAGCCGGCATAAAGGCCTGAACGAAATCCGCGGACTGGCGTTCCACACGGGAATGCGATTTCAGACAGTCGCAAAACGAGCGCGCTACTTGCGCGTCATCCAAATCAGCAGGGCGAGCAGCTAGTTCTGCTAATTCACGCGACAATCGTAAGACAGGTACCCAAAATGTGAGATTGCGTTCCTCCAAGATGCGAAGTAGTTGTTCATTGAGTTGACTGCCATCTGAAATACCATGAATGGATCGATTATAGTAATAGTTTTGTATCGTTGTGATATATCGTTTGCATGGATGTGCTGGATGGGAAGATAACCCCGTGCCAAATACATTAGCAAGCGATATTGAGCTACAGTTAACAACACAGGAGTCTCACCGCAAATATACGTTTCCTTTATATTTGTTTAGGCTTCAGCAGACAGATAGTATCTGAGTCCACGGTACTCTACGGTTGACGGCACATTGGATGCAGGTTTGTGATTTCATACAGACATATCGTTGTAAATCAACTGCAAACGTGAGGTTCATGCAAAGCTCACTAGGTTAAACATTACATATACTGTCCAACGGAGGCCCCCAAGGACATGTGTAATAATGTATGTATGTGAGTATGAAATCCCAAGCCTGATCCAGGCAAAGTGCCGCACAGTCAGAGACTGCACATGGGCTAAGATACTGTCAGGTTGCTCAGGCCTAGACAGATAAGGGGAAGGAAAAAAGCAATAACAGTGAGACTCCAGCGTGTACTCGCATGTAGCTCACTACCGGTGGCAAACCAATTTAGCACTGGGTTAGCTGTGTAGCCTAATCCAGCTAAAGTACCGTGTAGTCAGACTGTGCGTGGATTAAGGTTGCCAGGACCTAAAGAGATATCAGAGAAAATGGCGGTGAGATACCAGCGTATTTCCGCATGCAGATCAGTACCAGTGCAGTGCAAAAGTACTGCACGATTATACATTCGCGCACTTGTAACATGCCAAATATACAAATTAAGCGACGAAATAACTCACCAGGCATCATTTGATGCATCTGGATTCCGCTTTCTTGGAACCAACTTGTAAGCAGGGCCTTGCGTTCGTCCACGTTCTCGATAGAACTACAGCGTTTGTCAAAAGAAGACGGTGCCGAGTTATCCAAAGTGTGTGGCGGCTGTTCCGCGAATTTGGTAAGACATTGCAGAATTAGCAGGAACAAAGGATGATGTTTTCCGCCTCTAAGGGGATCTACTATATCCGTAAGTGAAAGCTCGGCGGTCCAAAGCATAGCTGCGGTGATGGAGGCGAACTTAGACTTGGAAAAGGTTACCCAACTCGAAGGCAGTAACTTGACGACCACATGTGACCACACGGGAGCCACGGGCCGGTCGACGTTCGGGGATTTGCACAGGCTATCATTTGAATTCTGTTGGGCGATGAGTCTGGCCATGTCCGACAATGCGCCAGCAAGCACTGAGCAATCGATCGTGGATAACGGAAAACTAGCTCCTGCAGAGAAAAAAATGGTGTTTCGTGATTTAAAAAATGACAAATAATAGAAAGAATAAAGCGAGTATAACGCATGGGAAAACTAATGGCAATTTTAGTCCTTCATACGAAACTTTGAGATAAACCATTAAGCTGTACCCAATTGTATGTAGGTATGAAAGCAAAAGCCTGATCCAGACAAAGTGCTGCAGTCAGACTGCACGTGGATTTTCTCTCGTATCAGCTCAGCGGTGTACCAGTAATGAAGCGCCTGAGAGAACACAATGTAGTGACAGTGTCAATACCCTTTTCTTATACCTGTTTAGACCAAAACCTGATTGTATATCAGTCTTGTGCATCCTATTACTGTGAGCACAGTGCCGGGTTTCTGGGTCGGGATTTATACATACAATGAGACAGACCTCAACTCACATCTGTCAGCATTTCTACTCATGGAATAACCAGCACCATCCAGCTAATAAAAAATCGAGTGCGGGCAAGCGAAGACAGTTTAGATGGCCTTCTTCCATTCGCTGGCGCAATATACCACAATTATCGTGTTCAAAATCAGTTTACGTAAGCCTAAAACAATGACAAATACCTCACACGATTCTGAAAGAGGTTTTAATTGTGAGCTGATCCTATGACTCTAGGCAACAATTTGCAACTGAGTCCAAAAATTACGTCTATTGAGAGCAGCAACGGCAGTATTGGTGTTAGTTCGCTAAAACAATTCTCTAACTGTAGTGACCGCAATGCAATTCTTTTGTAGATTGATCCCTCTAAAACCGTTTCATCGAACATTCGACACGACAGAGCAAGATCTCTCGTTTTTGACTGGCAGTTCGATGTCGGGCGTAACATTTTATACACGATCACGCAGTGATAAAGAATCACCACCGGACAATTTATTGCCATTTACAGTCGAGTTGCTGCATGAGCGCGTAATTAGGCATTTACTGCTGGGCTAATTTAACTGATCTAATGTATCGTGTTTCTCACGCGCCATAGCTGGTTCTTGGCCGACATTAGATGGAAACAGCAGTGGCAGCGGTCAACATAGACACTGTGAAATAGGGTTCGTAGAACAAGCCAGTGTTCAAATACAAAATCACTATCTAGAATTTACTAAAACGGTAACTTAGACGCTTTCACATAATCACAAATCTTCGCAGAACCATGCTATTCTACACATCATAGCCATTATCTGTAATAAAGTTGAACTAATGATGGGAGAAATGGATCAGTTTGTTTACGTTAGCGAAATTACAGTGCGAGGGCTAGATCGTCTTTAGCTGATTTTGGCAGAAGGCTTACGTGAGCTAGTCAAGGATGGCAGAATACATCGCCCTGACAAGACTCCACGTAGTGATCAGTTATACATATATTTTACAGGTCTGGGCAACCTGACAGTATCTTAGCCCATGTGCAGTCTATGACCGTGCGGCACTTCGCCTAGATCAGGTTTGTGCTTTCACACATATATTTTACAGGACATGCATGTTAGCGTGATATTCGTAATCGCTAAAGATGAAGCAGAATTGTCGCTTCAAATGTTCACTGAAGCTGATCGTTGTTTTGCGTGAATGCAGACATGTGGCTTTATTTCAGCTGAATCGTCGGTATGAGAGTCAAGCACCGATACGGATTTTGTGTAAATGACAGTAACAAAAGCCAAGAGAATTCGACCTTACGAAGTCTGCCTAATGCATAAACGAGCATTCGAGCAGAAAACAAGGGAGCGGTCGAACTAATATGGCGAAGCTTACAATTTCGTTTGACGATGCGGACGTAGAATCCTAAGGGGCCAATTCGGTCTAAACAACCAGTTTTAAAAAAGGCGTCGATAGTTGATCTTTCATAATGAATAGACGCCTCAGAGTAAATGAATCACTTCAAATTGTAAAACCAAAGCAGAGGGCAGGCAGCATGCATTGAAACACCGAACGCGAAAATATCTGTTTAACAGATGAGCACCAGTTGATAAAAACTGCAGCTACCGTCGCGTTAGGCGACATCTCGTACAAGTATGACGTGATAGTAAAAGGAGACCCATATATGCTTGAATTCCGCTTTCTTTAAAGTCTGTATATTGCATCAGGAACACTAGCAACGGAGAGGCATTTTGATTGATCGCTGGCAGGTTTTAGCATACTGCCATGTGCAGAAACACGCAAACTTCTACTATTTACTAGTTTTAAAAGATCATCCGTTGTCATCATTGCAAAACATGAAAATGAGAGGTCAAAAAGATGGTAGACGTGAAACGAATCGATTTTTCAATATTTTCTGTATCCACAAATACATAAAATAGTGATTCATCGAATCGAAACGATTCCACTGCGGATGGGTTTATGAGGTGTGAAAAATGCTAGTAGAACAAACAATTCGACGAGACAGAAAATCAATGGTGTATGTGACCACCGCAAGAAAAACGGCACGCATGACAGACAGGGTCAGCACAAAGTGCACATTCCAGCTGTCACAAAACAACACAACATCCAAACTCACCCTCTTCGCAGATACGCAAGATGAGTGTTGCGAGTGCCTCGGTTGTCAATTTGCCATGAAATTCATTTGACCGAAGCAGTGCTAGTGCATCATTTGGCGATTTTGCTTCTTCCAGACGATTAACCTGAAAGAAAGATGGACTTGAATGAAATTCAAAGGTTGCAATGATAGAATCAATAATGCGAGTGATTTTTTTTACAGTTTGCCGCCTTTCCGACAGCTGGTCAGGCTAAGCTTTTTGTCGACATTCGGACAAGCTGTTAAAATCGCGTGAAAAGGAGACCGACTACAACATTTTCTTCAGAGCTACAAGACCAAACGATAGATTGGCCTCCTACAACTATTCCACAGCGAAGCGCTCATGAGGAAAGCTACCTATGGAACTGCGAGATGGTGACCAAGCCACCCAATATACCGCTCAGAACTGGGAAGTGATGCCAATGTCTGTGATACAAAACGAAAATCCCTTCGAGGATCGGCTGCCCACCTTTGCCACAGAGGCAGTAATGCTCGAAGCATGAGTGGGGAGGTTTGTTTGGTCACTCCGTATCTGCTTGTTTATCCCGGCACGCCAAGTCACTAACTACACAACTTTTCCCCGAAGCTTCTGCCAGACTCTGTAAGAAATGACCTAGAATAAGCACTTCCTTTTGTGTGCAGCTTTCGGGGATGTATGTATGAAGAATACAGGATCTAGGTCAATTGCAGCACAGCCAGAGACTGCACGTGGGCTACGATACTGCTAGGTTGCCTAGGCCTAAAAAGAAGGAAGGGAAATGGCAATTAAAATCCGGCGTGGTTCTGCATTGAGCTCATGAACGCTGGCAAATCAATTTAGTACCGCGTTACCGCTTCAGGAGACCTGAAATCCATCGATGGATATTTACATTAGTAACAGGATGCTGCCACCAAAGTCGAGCGATTCTTCACAGGCCTCGTTTATGAGACTAACCGTCGTGTTCCCACGGAAATCGTCATTCGCGGAACGATGAAAAATAACGTGAGGAAAATTTATGATACATCAAAAACGTCAAGAAAGAGTCATGCTGATATCGTTCTATTTAGAAAACTTGACTGAATGCGTTTCAGTTAAGGTGTTGGTACACCACCTCAGTGTGCTTAAGCGACAGCATATTCTGTAAATATTGAAGTGTCACAAACCATGTCTATTTAAGAATACGATCATGGTACACAATGTTTGGGTGCTTGCTAACGATGCAATACTGTCGTTCATTATAAAGATGCAGTAAACTCATCTAATAGGCTGATCGTGGTTTAAAAAGAACAGTCTTGGGCGAAGAGATGAAGAGTTCACAAACGACTCACTAATCGCTTCACAAATCGCTTGTGCTCGTCCGAACAAGTGTGCACACGACCTGTATTATGTTTTTGATTCAACTGTTCGGGAATATCCGTATGCGCAATCGGTGTGTTGAGCACAGGCCGATTATTTGATTTGGAAGTCAGTGAGGCATGTCGTGAATACGACTGATTGGTAAACGGTGCATGACCTCGTGAAGAATGAGGCGACAACGCATTTGACAGCGTATTTCCAGACAGCGGAGTTTGTTCTTTTCGGAGATAGGCCGGCTAAAATGGAGAGCGAAAACAAAATGGAAGACGAGCTGAGGCGTTTAACATTCAAAAATGAGATGGCTAAGAAAATGATGATGAGCTTGACAAAACTTCTGGATGCGCATTGAGATAGCTGTGCTGTGTATTTGTGAAAGCAATCTGGAGATAAGCGAAGTGCAGCAGAGTCGGAGACTGCAGAGGGTGTAGGAAATCACAAGCTTGGATCCAGGAAAAGTGCCCCAGTCCAAAGCTTCGCGTGAGCGGCGATATTGGCTGTTTGTCCAGACCCATGAGAGAAAATGGTAGTGAGACTACATCGTGTGGAGTAGCGAACGCATAATGGCCCATCCGTCACTAATACAGACGGTTAACTCAAGATGCGAAAAAGGTTCGAAACATAGGTGAAAATATTATCAAAACGGGCAACAAGGATGGTAGTGGAAAATCTCTATTGAAACATGAATAGGATTACATATGATCCCAATTTAACCGCAGCAAAACTGGTCTTATACACGAGCACCGCGTGGAATAATTTTGGCTGGAATGGAGATTGTTGACGAGTGCGGATTGCGATAAATGTCAGCACAAACTAACCTACATATGAGCAGTGATGGGTAAAACATAAATGATGGGGCAAAATACGTGACCGGTTGAGCGACTTACCTCGAGAAGCTCCGTCTTCAGTGAATTGGTAAACGTGGCAAAGCGGTCATTATGAGGCGGGTTGTCGCTACCAGAATGCCATGATTTCGGCGAGGGTGTCTGTAAAGATCTTTGCAAAATCGATTTGGGCATTTGATTGTCAGCAAAATTGTCTCCGTCCAAAACATTTCCTGACTCCATAACCATTTTCCGCAGCATTCGGGGAGGTAAACTGGAAGTCATTAAAGTTGAAGCCGGGGGCTTAGAATTGCCAGAAGGGCGACGATTGATTAAAGCCGCACCGCGATTCCAACCGGAATCAGCTGCATCGTCAGAAACGATTCGTCGAGCATTGTTGTGCTCGGGATTGGAATAGAACTTGAAAGCATTGCCATGGTGGTTATTGTTTGCGTTAAGAATAGCTCCTTTCTGGGTGCGTTTGTTGGGACTGTACAATCCGTTATCCGTGCGGTTGGTTGAGGGTGAATATCGATCGCCCTCAGTAGAGAATATGTGCAAATCCCCAGAATTCGGTCGGCATAATTCCTCACCCATGCGGGCTAATTCTAGCCAATTTCTCGCCTCGATGACATTCGATTCAGTTGCGTTCGGACAGAAAGGAGTCAATCGTTTGTTTTTAGAAAAGCCGGAAAGAAAAGGAATGTTATTGCTAGCTGCGTTCGTTGTGTTATTCACATGATTCGCATAACCACTGCCAGGTACGTCGCGTGACGATGGAAGCCTTTCAGCCGGCGTTGGGGGAACCAAAGTACCAGAATCCTGAAGACATAATCGATTTATCAAAAACGATATTTTATTCTAAAAACCAAGGCACGTAAGTGTAGGAAATTACATGACTGGAATCAGGCAGTGCAAAGCAGTCATAGAATGCACCCGGATCTGGAAAGTGTCCAACTGTAAAAACTAGGATAGATGCAAAATAAGTTGAACGCAGTGAGATTGGAACGTGTTCCCGTACGCAGTGGCAACAAATTTACCACCTCTAGCAAAAAGTACTACATAAACGCACACCAAATATTATACAATCGGGTATTTATCATTATTAACCGAAGGAAAAGTGTAAATTGTCACTGGGTATACGTCTGAACATCGGAAAACCATGAAGAGGTATTGCAACGTTGATATGCGATCCCATCAATGATTATTCATAAAATAGGCCAAAATCTTACAGCTTGCGAAAAAGCAGCCAGGACAAATTGGTACAACGCCTGTTCACAAAACATTAGAATCTCAACAATACTGACTGCTTTACGTGAATGACCGACAACAGAAGGATTAGAGGAAAGGAATGCGCTATTTCGTTTACATGAACGTGAAGATAATACTACAAAGCAAAAAGGGATGTAAAGAACGCTAAACAAACAAACGTTGAAAGGCACGTGCTACAAAACATTCACAGAGTGACGATCAATTTTGCAATGTGTGTGCTTGTGTGCAAACACGTGTGCGGCAATCAAACAATAAATCTACGTAAGCGCGATGCTCATATCGCTCCGTGGGACTACATGATGCACAACGAAAACGAAACAAAAAGTCATATATTCTAGCTATGCGAAAGTGGACAAAATAAAATACCTTCATTATCTCCATACGAATATCTCGCAAGAAACGAGGTTTGTTCACGTCAGTTCTTTGACCGGCTCGTCGTGGAACCCAGTTATTCTTTCTTAAATCGAGCAGATCATCGAGCATAAAGCGAATTCGAGCTGGCAAGGCTAGAATTTCACCGCTCGTCTTTCTCGACGACCCAGGGTTGATTGATCCAGCAGAATGTGATCCAACATTCGGCGGAAACCCGGCGTTGAGAGCAACGCCATCCGGTTTGACCCAATCACCATTTGAGTTGGACCCATTGGCAGCTCGTGACTTGATTCGCTGCAACCGTTGAAAGTACTGGTTCATCAAGTTTGATGCTTTTGGTGTATCCATGAATTTTCCGGCAATTTTCAGGAAAACGCATAGACACTCCATGTTCGTAGCCATGGACTCTTCCTTAAGTTTCCTATCTGGAAATAAGGCGGAAGATATCAACCGAAAATCGTGGGAGATACGTATACAAAACAAATTGGCTTGAAAATAACAGCACAGCATTAAATAAAAATTAAACGCGACAGCTCAGCGCGTACTGTAGTTACAGCAGCAGATCGATCGATCTTGCACCGACTTTCAGTGGAGTGTAAGACACAAGTGTTATATGAAACACAACCCGTTATACGAGCTTGTTATACACGCGAAACAGCAGGGAAAACCCTATACAATCGACAAACACAAGCGCAATTCAAGTAGGTTCTAAACTCGTTATGAACCAAGTCAAGACGTTGGCATGTGTATGAAATCACAATCACAAAGTGCCGCACAACTATAGACTGCACGTGGGTTAAGATACTATCAGGTTAGCTGGCTTGCCGAAATACCACCACGCTGGTTCCACTGGGTGGGCTCGGTTCTCCGGGCTCAACGAAAGGTTCGGCGGTGGTGTCTGAGGATGTGGTGGGATTTCGCTTGGCAAGCGTTCTTCTTATAAAAAGCCACAAAATTCCAATGATGACATCACTACGCAGCATATGTGACCCTAGTCACACAAGCGAAAACTGCCGTCACCAACCAAACAACGGGATTATCGGGCTCCGAACTGGAAATTTCCCGGAAAAGTGCGTACGAACCGCTTCGCCGATCACCGGCTACCGATAGGTACGAACCTATCTCGCTCCAGTGCTTCGTAGGTAAAGCCAACGCGCTAAAGCCTCGGGGTGTGACTCCCTAAAAGAAATCTTCCCTACTTTTGTGTAGGCAACCGTGTAGCATCACGCCTACGTTCAACGGTGACGATTATGACCATGTCGCAAACTCTTGCTACGAACACTAATATCGAAAGCTACTATTCAGAATCCACTTCACAAGCACACGTCATCCCCTTAACCTCTCTCCCTGATGCACTTCGGACCAGCATAGCTGGACGCATAAAATCAGAGATAGGTGTCGATTTCCAACGCTCTCCTGTGACCGTGTGCCGCTATTAGGCTTGCATCGTTTAATGTCCGTACCCTGCAACAACAAGAACAACAGTTTGGACTAGCCCGCTCTCTAGAGACACTTGGTATAGACATATGTTGCCTATCGGAAACCCGTCTTCGTGAAATTGATTCGATATTTCCTATGTCTCTTGGGAACAGGTTCTACTTGCGTGTCCAGTGAGCCCGTTGCTTCATCTGCCGGCGTAGCTGGTGTTGGAACTATTCTTAGCCAAAAAGCGGAAACCTCCCTTTTAGATTGGATACCCGTTAATAGCCGAATGTGCGCAGAGAGATTTCAGGATTACAGCTGATTGAAGAGGTTACGAGAGACGTAACCAATTCGCACCTCGCAGAGGAGGTGAAGGAAGAAGAAATTCGCTCTCATAATGAAAGCACGCAGATGCGATACAGTAGAGCTTTCTTTGAGGAAAGTACGGGATGTCAGACGAACGAACAGACAATGGAGAGAGATTGTTGCCTCTCTATGATGACCACCGCCTCTTCCTCGATTCAACAAATTTTCAACAGCACATGCGCCATCTAGCTACCTGGCGCTCCACGTCACAACGCACTTGGGTGCAGCTTGACCATATCGCGATAAGCTACATGTAGCGAGGTAGTGTCGAAAACTGTAAATCTTATTAGAGTACCCGTGTAGATTCTGATCACGCTTTAGTGTGCAACAATCAACCTTCAATTTGGAGGTAAACCAAAACTAAAACGTCCGAAACTAGACACAAACGCTTTATCGCTGCCTGCAGTAAAAGACAGATTTTGGGATACACTATCTTCGACTCTGCTACAGAATGCTGCAAAGTTGCTTGTCAACCGTCACATCGCCGGATCTCTGCTGAGTCTCTCATGTTACTCGAAGAGCGCCGTGCCTTACCGAGTGGTTTGGAGTATGAAAACGATCGGAAGTGTCTTAGACTACTAATCAAAGATAGTCTGGGGCGTGACCGTGAGATTTGGTGGAAAGAACACGCCTCGGAGATGGAAAGAGCATCAGATATGGGCAACATACGAAGACTTTACCAACTGATTCGTGTCTGTGGCCCTAAGCCGCAACCATCATCGAGGTTGATGGCTCGCGCACGAGCCTTCATAGACGCTTAGAAAGATGGAGGGAATGTTATAGTCAGCAGTTTAATTAGCATTCTCCTTCAGACACTGCCGACATCCCTCAATCTCCTTTGCAATGGTCCGGGTCGCTAGTTATACCCAGTGTCGAAGAAATACGAAGAGAGATCCAATTACTAAAGCTAAACAAGGAGCCTGAACCCGACGAGCTCCACCCGGTATTTTTCAAGGAAGGAGGCAAGACAGTCGTAGCAGAATTGCACGAGCTGTTTTCAAAGATTCGGATGGATAAGAAAGTACCTGCCTCCTAGGGTGAATCGCTGATAATACCAGTGCATATAAAGGAGTACGGAATGAATGTTGCAACTATCGCGAATTTCGTTTATTCCGGTGGTAGCTAGGATATTGGTCGCTATCCTTCATCGCAGACTTAGCCCGATTCGAGAGCAAGCTGGCTTTCGATTAGGGCGCGGATGTGTAGACCAGATCTTCGTTCTGCGTGTTGCTAAAACATCGCCACCTGTATCAGCGACCTACCATTGTGGCGATTCTGGATATTAAAGTCCCCTTTGGCCTGGCTGACAGATCCACCCTGTGGAACTGCTTACTTCGCAATGAAATCCCATCGAAGTACGTCGCTATCCCAAAAAACACTCGATAGGGAGGGTAAGGGCGTACGATAGCCTTTCAATGCCATTCAACACTACTACGGGTATAAGACAATGCTGTCCAATCTCTCCGTTCTTGTTCAACTTTGCGATCGAGGACGTCCTCCGGAGTGCTCTTAGAAGTCTCTCCACGGCTGACGTTGAGCTCCTTTCAGGTGGGAGTGTTAAGGACCTGAATTATGTTGATTATATTGCTTTACCGGGCGAAGACCCAACATTTATCAAACAAGCCATGGATATGATGGCAATGGAGGTATCTAAGTATGGGCTATTCTTTTTTACCAAGCAAGTGTAAAGTGCTCCTTCGGGACAGGACTGGTGAACTGCAAAATTTGTCTCATATATATATTATATATCTATATATATATATTATATATATATATATAATCAAAAGCGTTTACTTGCGAACAGCTCACCTTTTAGCTATTTTCGTTCTCATATGTGTCTAGACACCTGGACAACCTGAACAGTAAATATACTATAGTATAGTATAGAATGTCTAGTAACTAGATATATACAATATACTATATATATATATATATATATATATATATCATATATACTGTCAGGTGTCCAGGTCTAGACACATATGAGAACGAAAAATAGCTAAAAGTTGAGCTGTCGCAAGTAGACGCTTTGATGTCGCTTAATGGGCTGTTTTACGATGTTCAAAATCAGATAGTCAACGAGTTGCTCAAGGTTAAAAAAAAACGATATGCATGTAATGCGACTCTATCCGACGAAGACTATTTGAATACACAATATTACATGTGAAAAATGACTTGGTTCAATATCTAACGATACTAAACTAGATGCATGGGACCTCTGAAGTTCAACTGTAGTGCGTCGAATGACGATGATGATGATGGAAGCACAAGCATGATCCAGGCAAAGTGCGTCGAATACGTGAATTGATTTCGAATTTCGACAGTTCACTCAAATTTCTACGGCCTTGTAATACAGGTGACAAATACTGAGTATACATGGTAATCAGAATATAGAGTAGAGCGATTCAATTTTTCAAACTGTGGCCAAGAGAAATCAACGTACAATGGTAAAGAAAGTGCATAAATGCTTCAAGTATATTTGGCATTCTCAATTGTATAGTACTTTTGTTCGGCAAAGCTTAAACCCTGTTAAATTGATTTGCTACCGGTAATGAGCTGCATGCAAAAACACGCTGGAGTCTTACTGCATATTCGCATTTTCTATTTTATCTGTCTGGCCCTGGGCAACCTGACAGTATCTTAGCACACGTGCAGTCTTTGACTGTGCAGTACATTGCCTGGATAATGTGATTACACACATACATATACTTAATACACGGCAGAGATCACTGGCATTCCTTCCGAATTTTTTTACATCTTTGTACCTAAATTTCAGCACATTCACAGTCTAATTATCACACAAGCATGGTGAAGGTGACCAAAGCATTTTGTTATGTGATCACAAATTTAATCATGCATAGATGTGTACTATATGTATGTATGTATGTATGCATGAATGAATGAATGAAAGCACAAACCTGATACAGCCGAATTGCTGCACACTCAGCTACTGTACATGCACATCCGTGCAATCGTACTGTACTCTACAGGTAACACCGTGCTTCATTACTTTGTCATAGGCACAGTTGTGCAATCGTATAGTACTCATGTGTTGTGTGGCTAACGCCGTGCTAAATTGATTGGCCACCGATAGTGAGCTGCATTGCTAAAATACGCTGAAGTCCTACTGCGATTTACTTATTTTCTCTTATGAGCCTGGGCAGCCTGAAAGTACCTAAGACCATGTGCCGTCTACGACTGCGGCACTTTGCTTGGATGAGGCTTGTGACTTCATACATAGATACATTGACACGGGGCTGCATAAGGACACAAGCTGGAAACTCTCTGCCATTAACCCTATTACTATTTATTTGTCTGGACATGGGCAACCCGATAGTACCTTAGCTAACGCACGATCTATGGCTGTGAAGCAATTTTCCATGATCGAAACTTGACATTTTATAGATACATACATGTTTATTTAATTGGTAAATCCTATTATTAGAACATCTTTAACCCTTAACTGCCTGAATTATTTTACAAGCGTCACCTCACTTCCGAAGTTTGTTGACAACTGGGGCGACGCATGGCTCAGCCATCTCAAACGCTTATCAAACGAGAGCAGAACGTGTGCCGAATCCGATACTCCCGGCATACGGAAGTGATCTGTCTAATTTATCCTATCATAAACCTTTAAATTTTGTGTACCGAATTTGACCCATTCGACCGTTAACGGTTAAACCACGAGATTTTAGCATGCATTGCTGAAGCCATTTTGTAATTAGGGTTATCTTGTGCTTTATCAAAGCTGCCACGACGAAACTATCCCAGCCATTCAAAACATGGACCATGCGGAACGAAAAAGCAGGTTGGTCGTAGCTATTAGCCCCAAACCGGTAACGCAGCTGATCAGGAGACAGTTCGGTAACGACACATTTAGAACAACGATAAAAAAAACACAAATTTGAAAATGTAGAGAAACCAAGAATATATTATATTATCATACACTTCGCGCACGATGTTCAACTGCGCATTATTTATGTATAGCACAAATAACGTTCTGAATGGATTTGCTAATAGTACTGAGCTGTCTAGGCCTGGGCAACCTGACTGTCCCGACCTTGCCTAAATTCATGCTTGAAAAGTCATCATAGCCATGCACCAAATTGAAGTGCACAAATGTGCAATCGTGCAGCATTTCTGTGCTGTACGGATAACATCGTGCTAAATTGATTGGCCACCGGTAGTGAGCTGCATGCTGAAACACGCTGGAGTCTCACTACCATTTCAATTTCTCATATCTGTCTAGGCCTGGGAAACCTGACAGTATCTTAGCCCACGTGCAGTCTCTGACTGTGCGGCACTTTGCCTAGATCAGGCTTGTGCTTTCATACATTCATACCCTATTGAAGTAAGTCAATAGAAAATATATGCAGAGTAACACACTGATCATCCTGCACATTAATTATGCGAGAACTGTTGCGAATTGTGTGGGTTGTAAATATATCGCTGCATAAGAAAATACGATAAGTGATGGCTATTATTTGAGGACAGCAATGTGTACAAAGATGTGCAATCGTACACAGGTATCACGGTGCTAAATTGACTTGCCAGCGGTACATGGGGCGCAGGCAGCCTGGCAACATATCAGCCCAAGTGTCGTCTACGACTACGAGGTATTGCCTAACGCAAGGTTTGTAATTTCAGACAGACAATAAAAGACGTCTATTGTTTTCGCCGCGTATCTCATTAGCTAAACATTCAACAGCAGTCAAAACTTTGATGTAAAGTGACGAGGAAAACTTGTTAGGATGCAAGACAATGAAAACTGCAATTCGTCATGATGATGTCGTTCTACTCGTACAGGAAACGTGATCGAAAGCATGGTTCATTCGATGTGTAGGCATCTCATTGAAGTTTGTTTGTACAATTATTTATACATTCTCTAGCAATTTAAGTCCCACCCTTCCCAATCTTTTCGTCATCATTGACAGCATTACACCAGTAACATGTATCAAGTGTTTAACGTCCACACAACCGACATTAAAATATTCTAAAAGATATGGGGAAGGATGGGGCCTAAAAGGTTACCGAACCTATAAAAGATTAGGCAAAGACATACTGGGATGAGGTGCCTACACCTCGAATCAAACATGTATTCAAAGAATTGGGCTATCTATATGCATGGCGACGTTTTAGGGCATGCCAAAAAGTGAATATATGATCAACACATTCTCTACTGGAACGAAATTCTGCTTGCTGTTCACGAATCGGTTATTCTGTGTAATGTAAAGCGCCGAACACATACGGAAGTAAAGAAGCCGGGTAATGGCAATCGAAAAGATTATTCCCCTGTGGTTACAGCATGAAGTAAGCGCACCTTTTTGAAAATAGGTATGATTATGTATGAAAGCACAAGCCTGATCCCGGCAGTGCCGCACAGTCATAGACTGCTCGTGGGCTGATGAATGAATGAATGAAAGCACAAGCCTAATCCAGGCAAAGTGCAGCACAGTCACAGACTGCACGTGTGCCAAGATACTGTCAGGTTGCTCAGACCTAGACAGATATGAGGAAGAAACAAGAACAGGCAATGGTAGTGAGACTCCAGCCTGTTTTAGCATGCAGCTCACTAAGTCTGGCCAATCAATTTAGCACGGTGTTAGCCACACACACAAAGAACCGCACGATTGCACATCCGTGCCTAAGAATGGTGTTTTTTGTTTGTATATGTACCGCCGAAGCGAGTGGGCTGATACTGTCAGGTTGCCCACCTTGGACAGAACCGGGACCAGTTGCCTCGAATCTTTTCATCGACTCAATACCGGGCTTAATTTCTGCTTCGCTCGAAGGCAATAAATAAACTGACCAGGGTTCACAATACAAAATAGAAGGCAAAGGATTATCTGCAGCTGGCCAGCTAAATTGCTCAAGAAAATGCTCCGTACAACGAGAAATGCGGCGGTCTTTGTTGTGGATTAAGGCGCCATTATGCTTTATGTTTGCCTGGGCTACCTAACAGAATCTCAGCCTACGTGCAGTCTCTGATTGTGCGGCACTTGGCCTGAATCAGGCTTGTGCTTTCATACTATACCATACCCATGATTGTCTTGTTCACTCCAATGGTTTTAGAACTTGTAGGTCGAATTAGCGGAAACAGTCTTCGGACGTTACTCAGAATAGCTGGTTATCTCCACTTCTCGACTTTTGCAGCCTCCACGCTTCCCTATCTTCTCGAATGCTACGCTAGAGTTTATTTCTGGCGCGTTTTCACTCTGCAGAAGGAATCCTTCGTCTTTCTCCTAGTAATAAAATTGTAGCCCGGAAGCCTGGGATATTCTGCAAGAGGTGGAACTAGCAAATGCCGGCTCTGCGGTATCGTGCATCACAGTAGCAATCGCATTTCACTGTTGTGTGATATTTTCGGACACCGTAATTGAATGATTATCTACTAAACCGCCGCGATAGGCTTGCAGAATTTTAGGCTCCGAACAGTTATCGACTGGTATACGTTTATAGATCAGTTTTCAAATCAGATAATTTCAATGCAAATCTCGATCGAACGAGATCAGAATCTACACCGGTGTTTCAGAAAGAGCGATAGTCCTCAATGTAGCCTCTTCATCTAGCGCTTATGGCGATATGGTCAATTTGAGTACATGACTGATCATCGTTAGGCGGACGCCAAGTTGTACTATGTTGTTTACATGTCTAAACGAAATGCTACTAATAAATAGTCTGTGCTGTGCACATAGGTGAAGAAAGCATTCACAATTGTCTTTCAGCTGAGCATCGAACTGAATGAACCATAGTGGCTTTATGTATGTATGAAATCACAAGCCTGATCCAGGCAAAGTGCCGCACAGTCAGAGACTGCACGTGGGCTAAGATACGGTCAGGTTGCCCAGGCCTAGACAGATAAGGGGAGGAAAATAGAAATGGCAGTGAGACTCCAGCGTGTTTCAGCATGAAGCTCACTGCCGTTGGCCAATCAATATAGCACGGCGTAAGCTGCGCAGCACGTAAGTGCTGCACCTAGTTGTGCCTCAGTAACAGCAAGGCGACCAAGTTCAGGATTCATATCACCCAGCAAGAATAATGTTATCAGAAATCTTTGCGCGTCCTAAGATTGCACAGCGTTCGTAATAGAACTCTTTGTCATCAGTGCTACTATTGGTCGATGCATAAGCGGCTACTACGAACAAGCAGCGCCTTCTTCGAGTCCCAGATGATATGGTATGGTATGAAAGCACAAGCATGATCTAGGCAAAGTGCCGCACAGTTAGACTGCACGTGGGCGACATTACTGTCCCAGATGGTAACCAACGATGTAGACCAAACTGCGCAAAAAATCTACGGCCGCATGAAAAAACCATTTAAAACTAGATGCGTGAGGTCAGTTGAATCACCCAATGGAGTTCGACGGAATGCTACAATAAGCAACTGATTGAAAATAATTTGCGCATGGGTAATTCGATACCGGATGACCATGAAATCGTGGTACGTAAACGTTTGTAAAAATTGAGATCTAAACATTAGGGGAAAGGGTCAGAAATTGAATTTTTAAAGAAACAGCATTGCAAGCAACCGTATATCCTAACAACAGGTTTAAAGCAAAATGATACATAAACATAGTTGGATAAAATAACGCTTTAACATACCCGAGTTGATGGTCGGATTTTCCAAAGTAGATCCAGGTCCGGGACATGATGGAAACCGACCAGAGAGGAGTTGACGAACACAATCATGCAAGACTTTTTCCGGAACAAGTCCAAGTAATCCCAATTCCGCAATAAATCGAACGTTACCAAGGCACCGCTGACGAGTACCACTGATATCATCGCCATTAAGTTCACGTTTATTGAATTCATCTTCACAAAATCTCAACAGAAATATTCGAAATGTCTGCAACAGATTAAAAACAGTACTACTTACCGAATGCGGACTATCTGTTACTTCAAAATTTGGTGCACCAGTCGAGAGTTTAAGACACAATTGGGCGTATAAAGCAGTAAATTTAGATTCATGGATTGCTTTTTGGTAAATCTTGAAGTAAATGGAAATGAAAGAACTCACTAATTGTACAATTATATGTAAAACAGCGGGGGAATGAATACCAACATCAATAATTTTTTGAGACTGTTGTTCAAAGTTTTCAGCAGTTAGTTTGTTTAGAATACTGTTGTAAAGATAATAATTCACAAAAACTTACGACAAAACTTCTCTACGAACAGGGTCTTCCTGGCCTATTTTTGGTGCCGGCGTCGAGCCAGCCGACCATGTTGACAACGATGATTGAGAGTCGATAGACTGAGAGCAAAAAAGACCAGAACTAAGGAGCGAATTTCGTCCGACTGTTCCTAGACTAGATTGATTTAGTCTCGCAGCCTTGTCCAGAATTTTGACTTCGTTGGAGCACAGTCCAAAACACTAAACATGCAATCAAAATTATAGACGATTTACAGTGAACACGCAGAATGCAGTGGGAAACAAGGAAAACCTGAGAGGTTTCCCGCTTCATTAATGTTTAACGGTTCCATGACAAAATAGTATTTTAAAACAAAGCTTAAAAAATCAATATTTGTCTTTTAGAGAATTCTGTCGGTTTGCTATGAAAATATGATCGTACAATCAATTTCGTTGTTCTCGACGTGAGCAGAACTCATAACGACTTTGAGTTCATTTCGCACACTGCTGAAGATTACAAAAAGAAAATCACGCACTCTCATTTCATTAGATAGTATGCAGTTGAGCACCTGACACTGCGAAATTGAGTATACAGGTTGTATAGTTCACATGCTGTGCTTCCAGTTATTTGGGTATTAATGTGGTTTTCTCTTCGGCAGCAGACGAGAGGTAATCGATTCAGGAAACTGCATGCCTTAAGACCCGAGCTGGGCATGCGCTGATATTCACTCAAACTTGCTGAGAAGCGATTTAGACTGGACTCCCGGAAAAACGTTTCAGCCTCGGGGTTATAAATTTCTGGAACCGCCTTCGAGAAGAACTTATATCCTGCAGTTCTGTCACGAGTTTTAAGAAGCGGTTGGACCGCATCTGGGGTAAGTTTTTTCAGTTCAGTTCAGTTCAGTTTGCACAGGAAAGTATGTGACTAACGAGCCAATCGAGCGTCCAGAATTTCTTTCGGTGGAAAGCTGCAGAGAAGCAACCACCACTGCCAAAGCGTTTTTCTTATTGTGATATGGATATCCTCGACGATCGCACCACCAAGGGATAAGTTCATTTCAGTTGGCACATGACTGTAAATGGCTGATAAGCCAATCGAGCGTCTGGAATTTCCGTCTGTGGAAAGCTTCAAAGGAGCGCTCACCACTGCCAAAGTCGGTTCATTTTTCTCTGGTATCCTCGTCGTATGCGAAGGTACATCCGGTGTTTTCCGAGCCGTCCTTTGGTCCCAGAATTTGTAGCTGCGACTGAATACTCCTTTTAATTGCTATGCAAGTTTGGGTAGTTTCCCATTTTTAACGTTGTCTGGTAAATAAATTAAATGCAAGAGTTCTGTTATTTCAAATACACAAATCTTCTTTATCTGACCACTCACCGTACTGGTGAAGAGAAATTTATTTTTATTTTTTAGCATCGGTCAGGTCACGGATACGCATACCTGATGAGCGGCAATAACCGCAAAACCGGTCGTGTGCTTCAGTCCTGCTTTTCGAACGTCATATATAACTTATTAATAAAAATCCGACTTTACACAAAAACTACAATCATGCTGTTATTGGAATGTTGCAAAAATGTTCCAAACAGTTGCCGGTGCTATATTGCACCAAGTGTGGGACTTAGATTAGTCCCCATTTATCCTCAAATTCGCAAATGACACAGTGCTCTCTAAATACAATCCGGATGATCTCTTGACGTTGTGATCGTCGCAGATTTCAAATAGACAAAAAGAAAAAACATTTTAACAGTGGTGGGTGCATCTCTGCAGCTTTCCACCGAAAGAAATTACGGAAGCACGATTGGCTCGTTAGTCACATACTGTCCCGTGCAAACTGAACGGAACTGAACTGTAATGAACAATATATATATCGTGTTAACCTTTAATAAGCAATATATAGTTTCTAGACAATATTTGAAAAGTTTAACACGTTTGTGAGATCTATCATGCCATCTAAGACCTTATTCTAGTGGTAGACCACAGGGTTGCTAAAAATTTGTTGAAGTGTCTGCAGCGTAGGTTAAGCTTTAAGACGTTTCAATGAATAACCAATTGTAACACTTCAAGGATGAGCTTCGGTAAATCATTAATATTATCTGTAGTAAAGCCCTTCAGAATATTAAAGGCTTCTATTAGGTCGTCCCACATCGCCCGCCTGTTCGGTGACAACCGATATTGTTTCTCAAGTCTCGACTATATTTTTACTTACATGACCCTATTGCATCCTATTCGTATAGCACTGAAAAATGTTCGTACACATTATATTTTTATAACGGTCGAACACATGAAGTCTCATGCAATATTGATGCCGAGATCTTTTATTTTCTGAGCCACAGCTTTTTTCATGGTTCAGTTATGAGCCTACTAGTGCCATCACCGAATCGGTCGTCAGAATGCATTTCTTCCTCAAGTTTAGTGGCAAGTCCCATGTCTCTGGCCTTCGATCACATTTAATAAGTTCGAGATGAACGTATCTCTGCTGTCGGATCCTATGATCATAACATCATCTACAAACTGGAACCAACGTGATCACAAGTGGGCTCCCAAAGTTATTTTCAATTATCTACATGTGAAATAATTTGAATTCAAAATTCATTCCAGTTTAGCAAAAGCTCTCATTTGCATGCATTTATATCACACACGCCCGAAAACGGTTTCCGTACTGTTTGCAAGCAATGTGGGAAAAGTAAGATCAGGATCCACGTATGCTTCAACGTATTATAGCATTTGTACACACCGTTGATAATTAGGTTTATGGTGTTCACATAATTGTATATTTTATTATAATAATCCCACATATTTTGTCATTTGTATTGTTATAATGATACTTGTAAAGATGCACACAGTTTGAATATATTAATCACGCCACTCGCGTGTTCTGTATTTGGACAAGTCTATCGTCTGATTGTTTTGGATCTGTATGCCGTGTTACGCTGAGAAGTGCGTTCCGGTTCCTTATGTACAGTAATCAGAAGGCATACGCAGTTAGTGGTGAAATCACGGCTGGATCAACCGTTACAAATCGGTGAGCCCGACGTGATTCGAACACGCAGTATCCAATCTCCAGCAATTGGCACGCATTGCAGATGAAGTTCACGATATCTCGCACAGTATTACATTATCTCACGTCAGACACACAATTCACGCAATTACAAGTAAACAGATTCCGAACGATTTTTGAAGAGTTGAAATCGATGTTACATAAGTTGTCAATGCAAGCACAAAACATCGCACGATCTCGTAGTAACTCACGAAATCATGATCCCCGTCAGCCCAAGAAACGATTCACTAGTCGTTCTAACGGATCGCGTTTCTGCTATTATCATCGTATATTGAATGAAAGGCCCTGTATTGCATGCCACCTTGCACTAACGACTCAAATTTGTCCGAGCAGTGAAACCGCGAAACCAGTCTGTAGACACGGCAGTTCTGTTCGGCGCCCTTCAAAGCCGTCCCTTCTACGTTAGCGACAGCGCCACTAAAATGCGATTCCTCATCGACAATGGTGCCGAAATTAGCATAACCCAACATCCAATATGGAGAGCAAGAACCCGTCTTCGTTGACGTAACAGGCGTCAAACGGCACGAAAATTTCTACTTTCGGTCAGAGATCACATTCTGTCGAATAAGGTCTCAGACGTAACTTTCGATGGATTTTCACACTCACCGATTGTAACGTCTGTGACGTGAGTAACGCGTATTCCACCCGTTTCTTAGTTCGTTCGGATGACAAATTAGCAAAATTACCACAATAATTAGAAAAACCTCAACTGTATAGGAACTTACAGCAAACAATGGAGCCAAAATACCCCAGAATCAATTATATTAAATGCAAACAAGTTCAATGACGACCTGAGATATAAATAGAATGAAAGGAGTTACCAAAATTACCGTCCAAAATGTCTATCAAAGACAAAACACCCAAAAGTGGTGTCAAAAACAAGCCAATTTTAAGTGCCCGAAATGGCAACCAAATTCAACAACAATGACCGACAATGGCATAAACAATGAATTAAAACAAAAGCTTCACCGTTTATGTGAACAGAAGATTTCCAATAAGACAATTACAAAAACCAAAGTTTAGGTTCTAAATTCTGAAGAGAAAACAAACAAAACCCAAATTCAAGACACAAAAATCGGTATTGTATAAAAGTCGAACTTAGAAAGGAAAAAGAAGAATTTCGAAGCTACATAACACTTAACATGTCTCTTACACCGATGTCAGAGTACCAATTCTAAGTGCAGATTCCTTTTCTCATTTCGATCTCTCGATCAATATAGCTACACATATGCTTATTGACAATTTAACAAAGATTAATTCATTTGATAACTTCTGTGATTCCCCATTCCAACCATTCGAGTACTTACCCCTGACATCCCATCAGCGTTCAGTGACTTACTGACAGAATTTTCCGATGTTTTTGAACCGTGTTTGCAATCTTCTACTGTTAAACATGACGTCAAACACCACATTCTGACCCGTGGTACTCCAGTGTTCAACAGACCCCGTCGTTTGTCTTCGAAAAAGTTCGACATCGCAAAGCGTGAGTTTGAACACATGCTTGAACTTGGAATCATATGGCTATCGAAATCGCCCTGGGCAAGCCTCCTTCATATGGTTGAAAAAAATAAAGCTGATGCTTGGCCTCCATGTGGAGATAACAGTGCTAATAACAGATTTACTGTTCTCGATCGCTACCCTATTCCCCAGAAACACGACTTCGCACTTTCCTTGCATGGAAAGACTATGTTTTCTAAACTGGAACTGGTGCGTGCTTACCACCAATACCTGTCACCGAGTAAGATATCCTGAAAACAGCCATCACCACACCTTTTGGTCTTTACGAATTTCTGAAAAAATTCCCTTGGAGTTACGCAACGCTGCTCAAAACTTCCAGAGATTCATGGACCAAGTTTTCCAAGGATTTTCTTTTGATGACGTCCTTATTGCAAGTTCGTCTCAAGTGGAACATGGCAGTACATCTGCGTTCGGTTTTTCAGCGACTTTCATAGTTTGGCGTGGTGGTTAACCCGGATAAATGCCTTTTGGTGTCGCTTCCCTGAAATATTAGGACATCATGTCGATCGAAACGACATTTGCTTTTTGCCCGATAAACTCTCGTCAATCAACGATTCTCCATGTCCCAATTCTTTTCGAAAGATACGTCGATCTCTTGGTTTAGTTAATTACTAAAGAAGATTCATTCCCAGTTGTGCTAACATATCTCAACCAATGACCTATTTGTTAAACGGCAATGAGCGACAATTTAAAATGAATGCTGATGCTGTTGAATCGTTTCAAAGATTGAAGACCGCATTAAATGAAGCATCTTCATTATGCTAGATGTCTAAGAATCCTCATGTTTCACTTTTGCTTGCCACTGATGCATCCCATGCAGCAGTCGGTGCTGTCCTACAGCAACGTATTGACGGTGTTGTCAAACCGCATGCATTCTTTTCCGTCGTCTCCAAACGGCTAGACACGTTACAGTACATTTATTCGTGAATTGTTAGGTATATACCTTGCTGTTCGCCGTTTTCGGCATTTGCTCGAAGGCCGCAATTTCACTGTTTTGACCGATCACAGGCCTCTGACGTTTGCCCTGTCTGCTACAGATGATAGATATTCACACCGTGAGATACGTCAACTTGACTATATTTCGCTATTTACGAGCGATAAACGTTATCTGTCTGCTTCATCGAACACAGTTGCAGATGTATTTACTCTCATGCAACTCACCTCAAGCAGTCGATCCAATTTCGATCTCAAGCATTTAGCAGAGGCTCAGCAACATGACAGTGACTTACGGCAATATCAATCTACATCATCCCTTAGAGTTCAACTTGTCCCTATCCCCAATTCCAGTTTGACTTTGTTATGTGACTTTGCCATCGACCATCCCCGTCCTTTAGTACCCAAGTTACTTAGGAAGTCAATTTTTGAACACTTCCATTCCCTTTCTAACCCCGGTATTCGTGCTACTCATAAGTTGATCAACGATCGCTCTGTTTGGCCAAAAATGCACGCGGATATCCAAAATTGGAAAAAAGCCTGTATCTGGTGTCGACACAGTGGAGTGCAACGTCATAATCTCAGTGCTCCAGGATCTTTCCCTCTACCGAGTCAACGTTTGCATCATTTTCATCTCGACACTGTCGGTCCTCTGGCTATCTCTATTGGTTTCACGTACATTTTAACTTGAGTCGATTTTTTCAGCCGCTAGACTATAGCCATACCTACTACCGATATCACGGCAGTAACCGTAGCGAAAAGGTTTCTGCAACACCGGATCAGCCATTATGGTGTGCCATCAACTATTATTACGGATCGTAGATCCCAGTTTCAATCCACTATTTTCTAAATGCGAATCGCATAAAAGCAACAGTTTATCATTCTTGCGGTAACGGACTTGTTGAACGGTTCCATCGACAGATGAAAGCCTGAGAACCTGCTCTTCATCCTTCTTGGTTTACGTGCTACTGTCAAAGAAGATTTCGGTTGTTCCGCGGCAAAATTATTTTACGGCACTTCACTCCGCTTCCCTGGTGACTTGATTGCATCCCTTGACGTGACAGCAAAATTAGCTGTTTCCAATTATGTCAATCGTTTCAGTTCATTCATGCGTCAATTGCGCGCCACCACCACTCGCCCATACAATCGTAGCGTTTACTTACCGAGTGATTTAAAGTCATGTGCTTTTGTTTTTATTCAAACTGATCACTCGCGCACATCCCTGCAACCCCCATACACTGGACTCTTTAAAGTCATTAGCTGCTGTGCCCATCGTCATCCAGAGAAATGGTGCTCATGATACGGTTACTATTGACCGCTTGAAAGCAGCCTTTATCGAACCAGTGTGCAACGAAACACCACCCTCAAACGTTCACACCCGAAGTGGTACCTTCGATGTTGACGGTTCTCCTTCAACTCCGCTCACTCCTATTATTCACATTGTGCCTCAGTTAACCCAATCAACCCAGCCGCGTGAACTCTCTTTTCCATCTTCCGACTAATTCTCCCCAGTTAAAATAAACTCGATCAGGTCGGAGAGTCAGGTGGCCTGCAAATCTTGCGGACTACGCGGATTAACTTTCCGTTTCGACATTTCGTTTCACACTCTTCTAACGCTCTAGAGAGGAAGTATTATAGTGTTTCCATCATTGTATATTTTATTGTATTATCCCTACTCCGAAATTTCAAACTATGTAACATTTAAATCTGTATTTTAATGTGGATTAAAACTGAAGTTGAACTAATATAATCGCAAAAAATATGAAACTAACTTTGATTACTCGTATCGACTGGAGCGGTTTTGAGAATTTCATTACAAACGAAGATTGGAAAATATTTTATTTGTGTAGTAACTTTAATTTATTGTCTGTGATTTTCCCTAAAGAACCACACAAATATTACTGATACTACTATAATACTACTGTTAATTAGGCAAGTCGCTTCAGAAACAGCAAAGCTGAAACGATATGAAAACAAATTTATTACTCATTTTCAGATTTTAGTAAAATCATAATATTTATTTGAAGCGCGTACGAATTATTTTATACGATCTGCACACCTTGGAAAGGAATCTTAGATATTTTGAAAATGAATGAATAAATAAATAAATAATTTATTTTTGGATAACCATGGCACGCAAAGCATAATCAATAAATAACTAATTGTCTGTGTAAACAAAGCCCAATATATACCATCGTTGGTAAATACTTAAGGTCAATTGTGCAGTAGAATTTTTACGTCTTTCAAAATATTAAAGTTAAACGGCAATTAATCATTTTTACAGATATTCAAAATGTGAGCTGTTATTGTTCGATATAAAATAATGTGATGAATAAAAATAAATATACTTTTAAGTCTATTATTTATATTATTATTATTTATAATATATATATATATATATATGGTCAACATGCCGTGGATTTCCAAGAATAAAATTTATTTATTTATTTATTGTTTTCAAAGGATAAACTATCAGTTTTATCAACCATTGAGAAGTTCATCTTTTTGAATATATAAATTTGCCAATTAATTTCAATCTAATTAAAAAGATTACTCGATTTAAAAATTGAGCCATGGGTGGCGTACCCGAAATGAATTTTGTTTTACATGAATGAATAAACCTAAACAAATTTTAATTATTTTCCTGAAAATACAATCATCTTACACGGTACAACTTTAACACATGCAGAATATATACGCGAGTTTGGTTATCGCTATCCGGCTTCTTTTGATACTGAAAAATCTACACTACTTGATATCGTATATAAAGAGCAATAAACAATGAATTCTGGTACTAACGTCCTCATCGCTTACACACCACCACCGGTTTCTGGCTGTTTGCCGTCATCAGGTGGAGAGAGTAAGAACGGGTTGAGTAATACTTGAAAAAGTCATAAATTGTTAAACAAAAGGTATAATTGTATGCTACTGTTAAAAAGGGTTCTTGCAAAGGATCACGAGGTTCGAAAACAGAATCACATGGTGATTATTGGTCCAGCAATCAAGGCACACGGAATCTGATCTTACTGTCTCAACCTAATTACGGCAAACAGCCAGTAACCGGTAGTGGTTTGTGCGGGATGGGGATGTAAGCACCATAATTTATTAGTCGTTTATAAGTGCCTTGGGTGCTTGACGAAGAATGAAATATGAATAAGCACTTAATGTGTCCTCAACATACATGATCAAGCACCTACCTGAATTCAAGAAATACGGACAAGCCCTACCAGTGATTGCAAATACTTTTCGGCTGATACTCTGGCCACCCATAGCAGTAGTTTGACGTCGACCCTACTGAATACTTAGTTCTGGCAATATATAGATATTATTCATTGACATCAGTGCTATTGAAAAAGCTGCATAAATGGGAAAAATATTTTTAAAAACGGGTGCAACACTTAATCTACCAATTAATCCAAAGGAGAGTACTTTCGATGAATCAGCAATATAACAATGCTTCGGAGAACAGTCTACGCTGTTTTACATTTTATACCGACACTGAATTGTGAAATAGATGGATCAGCATAGTGTATGACTCATCCCAGCACTGTCAACCGATAATGTGAAAGTGTTATACTCCAGTTCTTAAACGATGATCACTTAAATTGTTTAGAAGCAAGGTTCATATTCCGAGATCGACTGATTTGTCGGTAAAAATGGCATCCACCGCCTAGGTATGAAAACAGTATACTTTAGGATAAATATCTTGTGATATTGCATTACTCAATTTATATAACCGGGTTTCAGAATTCAAGTTCAAGTTCAAGTTGCACAGGGCTGAAGGTGGCTAAAAGCCAATCACGCGCTCAGATTTCCTTCGACGGTATGCGTTCGAGCACCGGGCACTTTGATATTGAGTATACAGTTCGTACTTTTCACGTGTTATTATTTCCGAATATCTGGAAAGTAAGGTAGGGTTTCTCTCCACCAGCACCGTGAGAGGTCAGCTATTCAGGAAACAATGCAATAATATGCGTGAACAATGTATGGTGTATGAAATCACTAGCCTAGTCAAGGCAAAGCGAAACACAGTCATAGACTGCATGTGGGCTAATTTGCTGTCAGGTTGCTTAGGCCTAGACAGATATGATAAAAATGTAAAAATACGTTTTTTGTTTTTCTAAAAGTTTTTTATTAGACAATGTGTTCAAATATGATAGACCATTTAAGGTCTAATTCCCTTTTAAAGCGCAACACATTTGGTAGGCTTACTATACAATCTGGGAGCTTGTACCAGAAGTTGACAACCCGGTTGCTGAAAAAATGCTTCCGTGCCAGCAACCTGGTCCGGCTCTTAAAAAGTTTCATAGAATTACCCCTTGTAGCTGCTTTAGGGGCAAGTTTAAAGATTTCAGTAATATTATCACCCGTAAGACCCTTTAAAATCTTGAAGGATTCTATAGATCACCTCGCAACCCCTGTCTTTTTAGTGAGAATAAACCGTGGTTCTTGAGTCTAGCCTCATAGGTTTTACCTGTCTGACCCTCAACCATCCTAGTCGCAAGGCGATGGACCCTTTCGAGACATGCTATATCTTTTTTAAAGTACAGTGCCCAGGATTAAACGCATTATTCCAAGTGAGGTCGCACGATTACTTTGTATAAAAGAATGACGGTTGAAGGTTTTCTGCAAGATTACGCTGAGCGAAGTCTGAACAATTCTCTGCGAGCCTTGTTTGCAGCTTCAGCATATTGAGTAGCCCATTTAAAATCGCCTATTATATAAATGCCAAGATCCTTCACTTTCAGAGCAGCCGCTATTCTGAAAGTTCCTTAAACAACTTCTAGTTGGGTTGTCACTTAATAAGTCGTCAGAAGACAGCTCTTCCCCAAGTTTAGTGGCAAGTCCCAGGTCTTTGTCCACTCGATTACTTTTCTAAATCAGAGATAAGCGTATCTCTACTGTCGGTTCCTAGGATCTTAACATCATCAGCAAACAGGAAGCAGCGTGAACTAAAGCACGTTGCCAGGTCGTTTACAAAAATAAGAAAAAGTAATGGATCGAGCACCGAGCCTTGAGGAACTCCACTGAGAATGAGTGATTCCTCCGAGCACACCCCTGCAATTCTAACATAGTTAGTGCTATTAGTTAGGAAGCTGTCTCACCATCGATGTAGTTCACCTGTGACGCCACACATACTTAATTTGTGCTTTCCTTTCATCGAGGCGTAATGTCACTTCTTCGAGAAAGCTTAGAAGATTGGTTAGACAGGAGCTTCCTTCCCAGAATCCGTGTTGGGCATCGGATAGTAAGGAATTGGCTATCGAATGTTTACATACCTGGCGCCGAATGATTTTTTTCAAGCACTTGCAAAGAATGCTTGTCAGGTTTACTGGCCTGTAGTTGCGTAAATCCGAAATGGGCCCTTTTTTGTATATGGCTATTACCGCCGCTCGTTTCCAATCATCCTGTAGTATACCCTGGAGTAAGGTAGCTTCGAAAAGATTTCTGATTGCAAGGCTGACTATATTCGCGAGCGGTTGAAGAATAGCCGGATGTGTACCGTCGGGGCCAGCTGACTTATTTTTATCCAGCTGCGACAGAACTGGGGTGGCCATTTCCTGATTAACCTCCACCGAGCTGAAGGGAGGTGCTCTGTACTCGTGAGTTTCTAAACAGTTACCTGAATTGCGCCGATAAACACTGCAGAAAAATGAATGCAACGCATCGGCTTCTTCCGGTGCAGTCAAAGCCGTATTACTAGTTTCCAGCACTAACGTACTTATTTCGTCTCTTAATGATCGCTTGGACTGAACATAGCCATAAAAAGCTTTCAAGTTAATCTTTGCTTTTTTGGCAGGTCGGGATTCGAAGTCCCTTCTAGCTTTCCTTCGCAGCGCAACAGCTGAATTTCTGGTCTGTATGTACTGCAGTCTAGATCTGTTAGTTCCACGGAATTTGTAAGCCTTGCAGCTATGGTCACGGCATCGAATAGACTTGCGAATAGACGCGCTTTACCAGGGGGTTTTCCTCGCGTTTTCACTGGTTGTAGAGGAGCAAAACTATCCTGTAGTTGTAAAAGATGCCCTTTTATAATATTCCACCTGATTTCTACACTAGTTTCTAATTCGTCTGGTTTCCAACTTAGATTCATTGCTAGAGTTTGTAGTTCGACGATGTCCATTCGACCAAAGTTGCGGGACATCTTCATTTGGTATTAGGATGCACTAAAGTCCAGTTAAGAAGAATTACAGCGTGGTCGCTCTTGCCTAGTGGCGAAAGTTATTTGATTCCATGAATATCTGTTTTATGAGACGATAGAACTAAATCTAAAGTGGACGGAGTTTGTCCTGTATTAAACCTTGTATGTTCCCTGAAATGTTGATGAAATTCTCCGACATGGAACCAATCTAGATATTGCGACTCAGCTGACTCTGGTGAAGAAATTTTAGTACGCCAATCAATGCCCGGGATATTAAAGTCTCCAACAATTAGTAATGCGTTGCATTGCCATTTTAGTACTTCCAATGTGTCGATCATTAATTTATCGTCTAATGATGAAGCAGTCGGGCTTCTATAAGCACATGCAAGTGCCAGTCTCCTCCTAGCGACAGTAAGAAATACCGATGTTAGTTGGATTGCGTGAGAAGCAAACTCTATCGATGTTTCACTCTGAAGAAGATCTTCGTTTATCATAATTGTCACTCTTCCTCCCGTAGCACCAGTATCCATATCCTGACAATAGATAACGTACTCAGTTGATACAAATGACGGAACATGATCATCTGGTTTCAACCATGATTCGAAGATGGCAATTATGTCGACCTGGTTTTCCAGTGCAGCAAGCTGCAGCTCACCCCACTTATTCCGTATACTGCAAGCATTTGTGTACAGTACACGGGTATTTCTATTCTGCGCACATTTTAAACTACCTTCGATCGGGGTCGGAGAACCGTCGCTGATACCCCTTTTTTAAAACCGAAGAATTAGATAAGTGGCTAGACTGCCCTTGCAAACGAGCTTGCAACAGCCTTATGGCAGTTGTAAATAGATTTTCCTCGTTCAGGAGCCTACTGAAAAGCGAAACTTGCTTATTTTCTGGCGTAGTGCCTTGAAGACCTAAAAGGCGTTCGCTTGCAAACGAGTTTTCCATGCACTCGTATTCTACTTGCGAGATATCTTGGAGTACATCTTCAATGACAACTACAGCAGATGACTTAAACATTTCAAGTTGGCTAAGGTTTATCCCTTTTATGGGAGTTTTGAGGCCATTCATGTGCGTTTTTGAACGCTTTCCATGAAAATTTGGTTGTGGCCCCGTATGCTGGACAACTTTGAAACGCCCATTTGTGTAGCGTTCGAGGTAAGCACTTTCTGAATGGAGCGTATCCCTGTCCAGCTGGTTTATAAATACTACCAAGATCGGACGAGTGCTACTTACAGTTGGGTTCCACCGGCCTACACGATGGATACTTTTTAACTGGCAGTTAATTAGCCCTGCGATGCGCAAAATGTCTTGAACCCTGAAACGGTCCATTTGGCGCCGGGAATTGCTTCCGGGAATCCGCGGCTCTTCCCTATTTAGGATGAGCAGAGTACGAGATAGCCTCGTTTCCGCCATTTTATTGGGTGCAGCAAGCTTACTAACTTGCTCAGCCAAGGCATTTATTTGCCTTTCTAAAGCAACGTAGTTAGCTTGCTGTCATTTTACCGGACACTTGTCGTTAGCGACAGTTTTAATTTTAGGTTTTTTTTACTCTCCTGTGTTGCTTTTCGATCCTTACCGATGGTACTTCATACAGGGCTCGGTTTTGTTGATAGGGGTGTTTTTTACGACTTCGGCGTATGACAACGCAGAATACGTACTTTCTGCTACACCGTTGTTCAACTACGCGCAGAGGTCTGTGGTGCGGTTCCGCAAATCCTACCCACCACGATTCAAGCTGAGCTGGTTGGCTGACCTCTCCTTCAACAGGACGTCAAGTTTCGATTGCCGATAACGCCATATTGATTTATCGATTTCCTGTTATCGTTATCACTCGTATTGCAACGATTTTCTGTTCGATAACTCAGTGAACAATATTCATCTGTTGAATACGATTTTGGTACATAATCAACTCACCCGTTAAACACATAACATTCTCTTTGCCGTGCCGTGACTTCTCAATTCGATTCCTGTTGGGATTAGCATTTCAATTCCATTCCATTACAATTTGGGGTCGCGAGCAGAATGGATCAACCGACTCTCGAACCATTAAATCTTCATTCTAATCCTGGAGAAATTGAAAAGTGGGTGGAACGATTCGAGCTGTGGAGCAACATTCGGAAGGACGTCAGGCCGGAGAATAAGTCAACATTTTTCTTGACCTACGGGGGACGTGAATTATATTCGTTACTTAAAAACCTATTCTATCCAAAGGCTCCCGCATCACTGTCGTTCCAATATTTGAAGACACTCCTACTGAAGCATGTCATGCCGGTGATTTTCAAAGCTACCGAACGGGCAAAATTCAACACACTGGTCCGAAATCCTAATACAAGCTGCCGTGAGTTCATCCTTATTCTACAGAAACAGGCTGCTAAATGTGAATTCGGTGATCTATTAGAAGATAATTTGAGGGATCGTCTCATTGCTGGTATTAACAATGTTGACCTACAAAGAAAAATGCTGATGAAACCTGACCTGACCTACGCCGAGCCCGTGAAATCTGCGAGCAGCGAGATGATGTGACTGCTGCGACAACCGAACAAGGTGCCGTGTTCTTTCAGAAAAGTTCACTCAGATCCAATCAGCCAAGACACCGGCACCAGGCCAACAAGACAAGTGAAAACCAAGCCCGAGACAAGACCGTAAAGCCGATAAATAAGTGCATGTCGTGTGGTGATCTTCACTTGCGGTCAACTTGTCGATTCCGCAATGCAGTGTGCCATGGATGCGGTAAGAGCGGACATATAAAGAAGGTTTGTCGGAGTAAACAATGCAACCTGACCCAACAGAATCCAGTGGTCAATCAGGAGGATGACGGTTCACCTTATGTTCTGCAACTGAAGAGTCCAGCACAACAATTCATCTACAAATCCTTGCAGTTCGATTCAAGTGAAACTGCTGAATTCATCGTCGATACCGGTAGCAGTGAATCAGTCATTCCCGCCGAAATCTTGAACCGGGTGGCCCCAGAGGCGCATGTGCAACCGACCAACGTTAAACTTCGTGGCGTTACCGGACACAATTTGCCACTGACAGGTGAAACCACTTTATTTGTGAAACAAGACAAGGTGATTTCAATTCCAGTCCGATTCTTGGTATCTAGAAGCAGTCCAGCAATCCTCGGTCTGAAAGCCCTGCGAGCCCTCAAGCACCCTATATCAGCTGAATGTTGTGCCCGTTGAGAATTCAGGAGAACAAATTCAGTCCTCCCTACGAAAATTGGTCGTCCAATGTTCAACGAACACTGGTGGCATGAAGGTAGAGCCAGCAACACTGGAAGTTGAAGGTGATCCGATATTCCTGAAACGTAGAATTTTGCCTTATGGTGTGAGAGACGGCGTCTTCAATACCCTGAAGAAGTTGGAAAGCATTGGTATAATTTCTCCAGTTGGTTCGTCAGCATGGGCAACACCTATTGTTGTAGCAGTGAAAAGCGATGGAAAGACACCGAGAATATGCGGCGACTACAGACTAACACTTAACCCGAGACTGAAGCGTTGTGCCGCGACAACAGAAGAGCCGGAAGACTTTATGAGGGCAATTCACGGTAGTAAGATATTCTCAAAGATTGACCTTGCGAATGCATATTTGCAAATACCACTCGAAGAGAAGTCAAAACCACTGACGACAATCAATACTCCATTGGGTTTATTTCAATTCAATTTCCTCCCATTCGGATTGCATGTGTCTTCAGGCATATTCCAATCGGCAATTGATAAGGTGATCCAAGGCCTACCAGGAGTCCGAGCCTACCAGGACGATCCTATTACCTACGGAAGAACGCATGAGGAACACGACCGAAGACTATTGGCACTGATAGAACGAGTAGCAGCTGAAAACGTAGCAATCAAGCCGTCAAAATGCGTGTTCCGAGTCAATGAACTACAATTTCTTGGCTTCGTGATAGATTCCAAAGGATACCGATCAGATCCTATTCGAAACGGTGCACTCGCTAATGTGCAATCACCAAGTGACTAATGCAAACTGCGATCAATCGTGGGTTGTCTTCAATACTACTCACGATTTATTCCGAATTTCGCAGCCCGGGCACAATCGCTATTTCTTGCTCAGCATGCAGAAAAGTGGGAATGGGATGATGAACTGGAGTCAGTGTTGCGCACCTTGATTCAAGCTATCATGGACCGACCAGTACTGGTGGCGTTTTCGCCTATAAAACCCACCACTTTCATCACAGATGCATCGGACGTCGGAATTGGTGCCGTGACCACCGCCACCATTGAGGAAGCCTGTCTTGGACGATCTACATGAGGGTCATATGGGCATTGAAAAAATGAAATCGTTGGCGCGGCAAGAGGTTTGGTGGCCAGAAATTGATGTCGACATCAGAAGTACAGCTATCAACTGCGAGGCTCGCTTGCACAAAATCAATTCACGCCCAAAGGACTGGACACCATGGATTGACAGTTACCTTCCCTGGCAACGAATCCATGCAGATTATTGTGGACCATTTTTGGGAAAGTACTTGTGATCATCGACTCGTATTCCAAGTGTCCAGAAGTCTTTCTGACAACCACAGCAACGACGGCGTTCACAATGCAAGCTCTAAGGAAGTGTTTCAGCCGTGAAGGAATCCCAAAAGTACTTATCACTGACAATGGTGCCCAATTCTGTTCCAATGAAATGAAGGAATGGCTGGATAGCATCGGGTGCCGACACTTACGAACTGCTCCGCGGCATCCATGTTCCAATGGCGCTGCAGAGAATCTTGTGAAAACTATCAAGAGTGCTATTCACTCAGCCAATCCTGGGAGCTTCCAAGCCTTGGACGTATTCATTGATAACTTTCTACTGCAATACCGTAATGCCGTCCATTGCACGACCAGAGAGAGCCCAGCCAAGTTGTTCAAATCCAGGACACTCCGAACTTCCCTACACCGAATGGATTCGAGTGATGTGACTTATTTCAGAGGAAACGACTTGAGACCTGCTCATGGCATCGTCACGCGACAGATCGGAAATTCAATGATTGAGATCACTGACCTAAAGGATACAAGTGTGCACCAACGCCGCAAAAGTCAAGTACAATTCAAAAGGTCAGTAGAGGAAAACATCAATCAGGAATCAACGCATCAACCAGAACCAAGTGTGAAACCTCAGAAGTCAACTGCTCTTAGAAGGTCCGCGAGGTTGGCGAATCGGAACAACGCAACAATTTCGAGGGAGGAAGGTTGTGGTGTGGTTTCGCAAATCCTACCCACCACGATGCAAGCTGAGCTGGTTGGCTGACCTCTCCTCCAACAGGATGTCAAGTTTCGATTGCCGATAATGCCATATTGATTTATTGATTTCCTGTTATCGTTATCACTCGCATTCCACCGATTTTCTGTTCGATAACTCAGTGAACAATATTCATCTGTTGAATACAATTTTGGTACATAATCAACTCACATTAAACACATTACGTTAAACACATTACATTCTGTTTGCCGTGCCGTGACTTCTCAATTCGATTTCTGTTGGGATTCGCATTTTTTATTCAATTCCATTACAAGGTCCTCAGGAAAGCCTCTCTTGTGTTCCGCTTACACTCCCCGCATACCCATTCCATGAAACTATTTTTACAATACGTTTCGTAATGCTTGGCAAGAATGCCAAAGCATTTTGAATGAGCCCATCTCTGGCACACATCACAAGCTTTGCCTTTGACTACTTTCTTGCCACATTCGATTGAAATGCAGAGATATGACACTTTAGGCATGGTTCGATTTTTAAACCAAATTTGCAATAATATATATATATATATATATGTATATATATATAATTTTTTTCAAAAACGTAAGAGATTAGGTCGATTCTAGTTACGATGTGTGTATAATGCGATAAATTAATTACAATTTACAACTCAGCCTAAATATATCCAATTCGTTCCTGAAAATATTTACGCTAGATGATTGTACCATGTCAAGGGTGAGGAGTTTCATAAAAATCAAAGGAAAAGCGACGACCATTTCGGTGAGAATGTGATAAATCCGAAGCAATATGTGAATACCAATGCTATGGATTGATCGAATGCAAAATAGTTGATTCAGAGGATGGAACTTTTAGTTTAATACTTTGTAAGTTAGAGTAACCAAATTAAGATGTACCAGTCAATCCTCATTAAAGATATTGCTAAAACAGCCCAACATTTAAGTTGGCATGCGATAAGTCCTCACGAGCCGCATGATATCCTTTTGTTGGGATGATTTCGAAGCTTGCACAAGTAATCGAACACGTGTTAAATACGAATTTTGAATCAATGGGAAATTTGAAGCTAAAAAATTTCAAATATACGTCGAAGAATATCTAGTTGTACACGGTTGTACACAGTTTCGCATTGCATGTTGTTCCTCAGACTTCCACGAATCCTAACGGTGTCTATTAAAGTTTTGGATACATGGTTTTGGGAGAATGGTAAACCTATGCCTATCTGCAACATTTTTACTTTCTGAAGTTAAATGACCAACAGTTAAATTTATCGAATCACTGTGTATGCGCAATCAATCCACAAACAAGACTCACATTTGTCTTAAAATCACCCTGTCATTATTTCAGCTAAACTTAACACTCTAAAGAAGACCTTGATTTTTGCCCAACAGAAATCATTTTCAGTAATACTCCCAGATTGTCTGGTGAAATTGTCTCGCCTATCTTTTCAAATATATAAATACTCGCCTGCATCCATTTTTAAGATTTATTCCCTTAATTTACCACGTTGTGAACACGTCCATAATATCGGCCATGTTAATTGCATGCAGATCTTTACTCTTGTCCGTCGGCATTGATTCTGTGCGCCAACCGCAACAACCGATTAACGAAAGTTTATTTGAAGTGATTATACAGAAAGACAGATTATTCATCCTTGATCAAACAGACCATAATAGCTCAGTCAACATAAATCGCCTTGAGGCGGCATACATAGTGCCTTTTTCCATACACCCAAAACACTTCCGCCACGGTATCTTCAACACCACCAGCCCAAACTATATATATTAATGACCCTCCTTTCAAAATATCACCAAATACTACTGATCTGCATCCCATTAGTTTGCACGCGCATGGACACAAAATTAAGGTTCACTTTACGCTCTGCGGAATACAATCTTTGACACTCAAATCGAGCATTCATTAAACTCACACTCAAAGTAGGAGTTTCGTGTCACAATAATAAATTCTCCAATTTGGCTTCACAAGGAAGAATCTACATTAGATCATATTAGGAGAATTTCTAAGCGTTTGCTTGCTTTAGTCGTATGCTTGATGAGTAAGAAAATCAGCATGAATTTAATTGCAGAATTTCCTTTAAATTGCGTGAATTGCATCTACTAACGCATCTGGAATATATTTTTATTTCTTACTTCGTTTGAGTTGGGTGCACAAATTATTCTATTTGTGGTAAACACAGACCGGGAGGCCGCAGCCAGAAATTTTGTGACAATCATCTATATTTTGAGTTTTTGAGATGTTTCCTAAAGTTATTGTTTCTTTATGTTATGCGACTACTGATCAGTACCAAGTGTTCCGAAATATTCACAAAGATAATCACATTGGAAACACTGGACTCGAGTTTCGCTTTTATTTGAGGTCATCAGCAGTGCATATACTGTCTCGGGTCGCGTTTGAACCCAAGACCATGAACATTGTAGTCTCACACCTTACGGCCTGAGCTACGGTCCACCGTTCGACCGATCGCGATTAAACTTTTATGAATGTCTCTCCAGACCGGCACATTTGGAGTAGCGTCATATTACCGATCGATCTTGGAGGAGGAAGAAACATCAGTTGTGTTCGTCCAACCAATGTGATCTCCTTGTCAGCTCTTTCTTTCTTTCCTGACAAGAAATATCATTTTTATTTTTGGTGTAGACAAATCACATTTTTGCAACACTCATTAAAACTATATTACCCGGTGTATTATCCGGATGCATTGTAGTATTTTTGTATATTGTCCTTTAGCTGGCATTACACTGTTTCTTGTCGAGTATTAGCCTATTGTAAACGGATATGCTGCAACCGAGAAACAGTTTAACGCGATCACAATATGTTCACGTTAATCATAGAACCTGAAATTTTTACTGTGTTGGAGATACTTTTCGCAAAATGTTTCATGTAAACTTGTGTTACTTCGAACAACCCCGTTGAAGTTCGATTATCAATGAAACCTCATGAAGCGAATTAGTAAACTTTCATGGACACCACGCATACTATCAAGTATCTCCTGCTGAAAACATATCTAGTTTGGTTCAATTTATGGATACATTTTACAGTTGTGAATGATGATGATGATCATAATGTGAATAATTTGTGATATTGTTCTGATCTGAATACTGTTTCGGCCGAATCTAATTTGGGTTAAATAAAACAAAACTCAGCTTATTGCACTCCCAATCTTATTACATGTAGCGTCGAAATCAGGATAAACGAACGATGTAATAAACAAACCCACAGATGGAATGATGCGAAATTTGATGCAGAATTCCACGCGGTATTTTTCTCACTGCTTTTGTATAAATTTGTAAGCTAAGAAAAATGAAATTTAATCACCTATTTTATCTTCGGAATAAGTTTTACCGTACTTTCATCCCAAGTATAGAAAAGCGAATTGTAGTGTAGGGTTATGGGGGAAAACCCTACGAAAATTTGAATGATGGATTGATTGATGTCGTCAACACTGCAAGATAAGGTCGAAGTCAATTGAACGAGTTTTATTTATAACACCGGAATGTTTATTCGTTTGTATTGCTCAGATGGCATGAATTTAAAAACATTCGAATCAAAGAGTCTGGTTAATTGAGGTTAATTAGGCTGTCTGTTTTACTTGGAACAGTTTACCTTCAACCGTTGCTCACGCCACTAGCTTGCATGATTTTAAAACGAAATTAGACGATTTTGTTTTGCATTATTCGTTTCCAGAACATTTATATACTGCTCAATCAACTTCCTTATCTTGTTTATACACTTAAAATTTGATTTTTACCATCCTGTGGTTGTTGTTAAGCATGTTGCTTTTTAGACCATTAGAAACCTTGAAGTACCTTGAATCGATCGATCATTTATCAAATCTTCCTACGTTCCTATTCAGTCGTCCAATTGGTTACAACAACCTCCGAATAACATCAGACAAAAGAATACCGATTGATGGAACGTAAATTAATTTGAAGAACAACGAATAAAACATACATTTACCATTGCTGGCTCCTTCGCGTCTGTTGGCCCGAAAAATGTTACTCAAATGGACAAGTCTGGAGAAAGATTCATAAAAGCTTAATTGCGATCTGACAAACGTTGGACAGTAGCCTTGGTCGAAAGGAATGAGATTCAAATGGTCATAGCCGGATGGCGAGTATTAGGAACAGCAGAGGATATGCAATGCTGATGATTTCCGACAAGTGTGAAACTGGAATCCAGCGCTTCCATTACGGAACATCGTGATCAACTTTGTGAATAATATAAATGACTTGTTACTCATGAGTAGTCACAAAGATACATTTAATGTATAGTTCGTCCTTAGCCGGTCTGCGCCGGCGGTCATTTTGATTTTATTTGACATGCGATTATGCGTCTAACGATTCCTTGAGGCACTCGATCGCTTGTGTTGACTGACCTTAATGAATTGTATATGGTTTAATAACCGATCATCAATTATGCGATTTGTTCAAAGAAATTCTTTTATTTAACTACATGTCAAGCAGCACTTGCTTCAAAAGCACAAACACACCGTCCAAAATCGATCTTATTCTGAGGAGCGAGGAAAATGTCATCGAGGATATCCGCTATTAACCCCCACTTGGAAAGTGTGATTATTTAGTCATTGTTTTCGACTATATATTTGAAGCGAAAAAAGCTAGTGAGGCTCATAAACTGATAAGAAAAATAAACACGGTTGCATTATCAATCGCACTTCAAGAAGTCACCGACCAGGCACCGATTAACACTGATGTCCAACAATGCCGATCATCGATACTTCAGAAAATCAACCAGAAATAAAAACTTGACTCTAAATGTTTCAAAAACTGAAAAAAGGATTCAAATTCGTGACCCAGAGTCGAACACGGGAATGGATAAAGGTAAGAAACTATGCGTGGCAAAACTCGAATCCTGGGAATCTTACCGTTTATTGAGGAACAATTTTACTAAACTTGTCCACGAGGATAAAGAAAAGTATCAGATAAATTTGATGGATAAAATTGAACGAAACCCGGAACTCCTCTTCCAGATGGTGAACAGAAAGGCCAGCGTAAATCCCGGCGTTTCAGCTTTACTTACTACGAGTGGAACTACATCCATTGCTCTCGAAGCCACCAATAAACTCGCTCAATTTTACTCTAGAGTGTTAAACCATAACGAGCGCCTATGTTATGATATGCCTTTATTCAGATAACAAATTAGCACAATACACGAAATCGCAATGAAGTCCGTGAGTGTCCTGGTTAGGCAACTTGGGTTAGATACAAAAAATCTCATAGTTCTGATTAAATAACACCTTTTCTCCTAAAAAAAATGCGCCCATGCTCTATTTTCATCACTATCTGATCTTTTCAACTTGTCACTGAGTTGTATCACGGTTGATAATGACTTGAAAAGTGGATTAATCACTCCGATATACGTAGACGGCAACCGATCCAATGTGTTTAACTACAAGCCAGTCACGTTGTTGCCAGTGGTCCCTAAAGTTCTCAAACGAATTTTAGATAGCAAAGATATCAAAGATTTGGAACACAATAAGCTTCTTTTCATCGCACAGCACGGATTCAGGACAAGACACTCCTGCCTCACCAATCTTCTCATAACTCTTGATAATTGGATTCGATCCGAGGATAATGGATACTCTATCCATGCTTGTTACTTGGATATGTCTAAAGATTTGACCGTGTTACCGACAGCAGGCTGCTAAAAAAGTGGAGCTGCTCGGGTTGGGCGGCAGATTATTGGCCTGGATAATGATTACTTGACTGGTAGAGTAATCATTGTTAGAATTGATGGGGCTTTATCCAGCCCAGTAGAAGTTACAAGTGGCGTACCTCAAGGCTCAGTCTTGGAGCCAATACTCTTCCTAGGGCAATTGGTGTATAATTCAAATAGTACGCAGTAAAATCAATTTATTTGCGGATGTCATTAAAGTCTGGATTAGCGTGCACAACATAGAAGATTGCCAAACTCTACAAAAGATCTCGAAGCACTTCATATGTGGTCCTTGCGAAACTGTCTACCATTCAACATGCAAAAATGTAAAATGTTAAAAGCCGGTAAATCATTTGAATTCACATACTCTGCGGGATCTCAGCAACTTTCATGGGTTACGGAAGAGAAAGACCTGGGTTTTTGATTAGCAGGAACTTGAAGTCTACATAGCAGTCTTCTGTGGTATACAAAAAGTTCTGCCAAATCTTAGTACTGCTCAGAAGGATCTTCGGCAGTTTCACAAAGCATATACTCCGGCGAATAATTAACACCTATATCAGACCAACAATAGAGTACGCTGTTCAAGCATGGTCCCCATGGTTACAGGACATGACCTTGCTGCAACGCACATACCACCGCGCTACAAAACTGGTGATCGGGCCATATAACAGGCCAGACGAGGAGAGGATTGCAACGCTAACCATCTTTGACTTTTCGTACCGTCGACTCAGGGGTGACTTGATCCTGCTTTTCAACATTCTGAATACATTGGGTCGCCCACTTGAACACTTGTTTAATCGGCAATAAGCACGTGGTAGCAGATCGCAGGGTTACAAGTTAATAATTCCACACTCCAGATCAAATTGTTGAAGGTTTTTCTTTGCTGTCCGAGTTTGATTAATACGGAACTCTCTGCTCCCACATATCATTTGTGCATCAAGCCTGAATATGTTCGAGGCTGAACTTCACTTGAAGTATATATTAACCAAATCTAACATCGCACCTGAATACACATGCTGACTTTCCATATTGAAAAATCATTTGTGTTGTCTTTATGCATTCTCAATATTTTTAATCTATGGTCACTGTAAAGTATTTGATTTTTGGACCCTTAAAACTTTGAATCCGCAGTCGCTTTCGTTTTTTGACATGTTCTCACTAAAATTTTGTGTGTTTCAGTCTATTGTCATCGGAGTTCCCGTCGCTTAATGCTCTTTATTCGTTTCGGAGAGCAGACTAATGCATATAACCCGAGTGACGTTAAAGGTCGCTCTCTATCAGTGTAATTTACTTTCTCTGTATTATATCTTATAATCTTAGTCTCACATAGCGTAGAACCAGTTTCTACAAATTAAACATGTAGCTGAACAAATCTGAATCTAATGGTCACCCACAACGGGGAAATAAGTTGTTAGCAGCGCTAACTAAGTGAATTGGAGCACAGAAAATGCAATGATTGTTTTCTAATGAGTAGTATTAAACAATGACGTCATCCAAACCATGATGTCAAAATATTACAGATGTCCATCTGTTTCCTGTTTATTCTACACCCATAAATTTTTAGTGACATTTAATCTGAACGAAGAATCGTGGGAACATTTTCAATGTTATGCATGAAGGAAAATTGTATATTCTCACTGCCGAATGAATAAAAAATCAGGGAGACTTCATTTCATAAATCTTTTCGTATTTGAAGTCTGATTGGCTTATTTACAATTAATATTGAATATCGAGTCTGTTAAAAGCTACTAATAATTGATGCTTTGAAATATGATGTCAAGTGGAAGATTGTTTTTCGAAATCCCAACAATACATTTCGTGAAGCAGTGATTAAATCGTCTAATTTAATCAAAAAATAAATGGCGAATCATTCGTGATTCCACATGTCTTCTGATTTTGTATTCACCTTTACATGTTGAACAATATTCCATTGAAAACGTTTGAAAAACCCTTTCGTTAAAATAATGAACGGTGCATGTTCAATCTTCCATGCGTAGGACTGGTCGATGTCAATTCTAAAGATTTGCCAAGATACATTTTTCTAATCGCGAGCAACATAACGTTGTTTAAAAACGAACCAGAATAGATCACCCGGACAAGATAAGGTAAATGACAAGCGAATGTGTTAAAAGTTTGAAGATCTCGTGCCAAATAATATTTCCCCATTTTTAATTCAAATCGGTTTTGGTTGAAAAGGAATTCACTCACGTGCATGAAATTCCTTGGAATTTGAAGAAAACAAGTTTCCGTGATTTCGCTTGTGTAGATAATTTCCAAACATAAATTTTGAAATGTGTCTCGGAAAGAAAGCCTTGCGCAAATTGAAAATCACACTTTGAGGTTGATCACGAAATTAGCAGACACATCTCATAATGTTTTTCCCGATCGATTTAGCAGTCAATCTCGTTATTGTGGTTCATCAAAAGTTCAATCATATTCAGGCTGTACACGTCCACATTTTGGTGTAATTACATTTGAATCCGTTACCATAGAACTTCCGTTATTGTCCGATAAAAGTAACTATTACCCATTCAAAACGAAAGCCAATTGTGACGTAAATTTTCACTAATTAAATCTGTTTTCATAGCTTATTTGGACTAAAAATGTATACTTAACAAGTAGCCTAAATTTTGTTAAAACATTACGCAAATGCTCATTTATGTATGAGTTAACAAATGCGAATAGGTTCGCTGTGAAAAAATATAACGTTCGTTGAGTGAAAATGTTTGATCAAGTCGAGATAAAGCGCAGAACATTTGCTCAAAACATTGTCGAGTCAAAAATAGTTGAAAACAATCCATGTTAGTTTTTTTCATTTGCGCTAACTCACTTTCGCACCAATAAAACTAGCAAAATTTTAAACAATAGCGGCTTCGAATTTAAAATATTGTCTGGAATTCTCTGAAGATTGGAAGCCACATTATTCTTGATAGGACCCTCTGCACCAAATAAGTGCAATCAGCCCAAACCAGCAGTAAGAAATTTGGATATTTGTTAGAGGGAAGGCTTAGAATATAGACCTCTGATTTTATTATACATTAGTTGAATGGAATTCGAAACTGTTTTCCATTTTCCATATCTGGTGTTATACTAAATCTGTTTTGTGGCTTATTTATATATCAGAGCTTGTGAACTATGTTGAATTAAAACTTAATTGTCCGACAATTTTATTGAGAACTTGTTCATGTATATTGGGCGTGTCCAGCCTTATTTAAGCTTACGAACTGACTAAATTCTTTACATTCTGTTTGAAATTAACCATAACAATTTATGTGTAATAATGAATTCGTCCACAACTGATCAACCGGTGGGTCGCCTCTTTAACGCATCCTTAAGTTATAGGTATATTCCGAGTGCTTGGAAGCAGGCTAATGTGATTCCTATACATAAATGTCGCAGTCGATCTTAAGTTTGCAACTACAGACCTGTAAGCCTTACTAGTATCCTTTGCAAAACCCTAGAGAGACTTATTAGGGACAGGATCTGTCGCCACCTTGTCTCTGGTTCGTTGCTAAACTCTGCTCATCATGATTTTCTAAAAGGGAAGTCTTGCCTAACGAACCTATTATGTTTTCTTAATGAGGTCACAAGGAGGCTAGATGAAGGCCAGCAGGTCGAAGCTCTCTACTTGGACTTCTGTGAAGCCTTTGACTCGGTAAACCACAGGTTGCTTGCAATGAAGATTGGACTAATATGTATCGATGGCCCTCTAAAGAACTGGATCACAAACTTCTTGAGAAATCGGTATTTTCGCGTTCACATAGGCAATATGTATTCCGCGAAAGCAGGAGTTGTTAGTGGAGTCCCGCAGGGCTCAGTACTACGCCCACTACTCTTTCTTATCTTTATCGATGATTTGGCATCCTCGCTTAAGTGTCCCTGCTATATTTTTGCAGACGATGTCAAGTTTATCGGATCGCTGAATGAACAGGATCTTTTTAAGGATATAGAAAAGGTCATCAAGTGGTCTTCGACGTGGGATCTACCAGTCAACTTCTCCGAAAGCTATCTTTTGTCCAAAGCTGCAACGAAGCTGCAGGTTGCTGGACATGATAACATACTGGAGATAACTGGGGTATCAAAAGTCCGGGATTTAGGTATTGAGGTTTCAGCGAAATTTAAATGGGCTGATCGATGTGCAGCTGCTGCACAACGCGCTAGGAACCAGCTCTTTCGCCTTCGATCAGTTTTATCCTGCATGCCCCAGGAGGTTTTCATCCCATTGTATAAAGCGATAGTGAGACCTCATCACGAGTATTGCGTTAAAGCTTGGTCTCCTTACTTGGAAAAGGACATTTCCACACTTGAAGGTATTCAGCGCCTAGCTACTCGTATGATTAAAGGGCAATCTGGGAAGTCGTATGAAGAAGAAGGCGACTACGTGGGGATCTGATCGAGACCTTTAAAATCGTTAGAGGCTTTAGTTCTTTTGATTCGGCTGATATGTATGCTCTCGCGCCAGTGGTAGGTACTCGAGGCCATTCACTGAAACTGGCAAAGCAACATATCAGGTCTAATGCACGTAAGCACTTCTTTAGCGAAAGGGTAGTGAATCATTGGAGCTGTCTGCCCGAAGAGTTAGTTTGTTCTACTTCAGTAACGTGCTCCAAATATAGACTAGACTCGATCTGGTGCTCTGTGTTTCCCAATTTTTATCCCTAATTTTATAGTTGTTCTTCAATTTGTCGTTGGAACGCACTAGTGTCTCTCCTCACCTATTGGATGAGGGAGTTTTTCTGTTGCATTCCAGCCAAAGTCATACCAGAAGAATATTGAACCTACTATTCGAAGTGGTGGACGCTCTTTTGGCTTACCACCGGAAGTATTCTGGACGCTCGATTGGCGACTCTGCCACATATCGTCCTGTGCAAACTGAACTGAACTTCAAACCAGTTCCTACCGGAACAGCCGAAAATTTCATCTCCAAATGTCGCACGTAAATGTTTCCACTTCTTATACCCAACCTAGTCCTAAGCATCACGTATTTCCCTAGATAACTTAGAAGCTCCGAGGTTAAGTAATTGTGTGTGGACAGCTGTTTGTTGTGAAAAATTCAGCGTGATTCGTGAAGTCAGAGCACAATGAATTACAGGAGAATTATTCAATTCACTCTACATTACATTGAAATAAGTCAAATATACACATACATTCGTTGCACAGAATAGAAATAATTTTCAAATACATAAGCAACCGAACGATTTTAGTTTGACCTCGAAACAATTGAAAGACCGTGGTTTTTCGGGTGCATAAATCAATATCGTGGCAAACTGAATAGTTATTTTTGAGCTGCTTTGATACCTCGTGCATCGAACGTTGTCCAAAACATTCTCTTTACACCGAAGTAGCGAACTCAATTTCCAGTTGATTGTATCCTGGAAGAAAATGCATATAGTGTGGGCGAGGGGTTTCATTTATCTAGTGGCCGTTCATACATTTGCAATCATTAATCCGGCTAAAATAGATTTCCTGTGCAAAGTTGTGATAGAGGCTTTCAATCCTGAATCTTACTGTATAACCATGTGCAATAATAAATATATATTTTACATGAGATGTATTACTAGATGAGTTAGCATAAAACGAAAAATGCAGGTACGATCTATATTGCAGCAGGTGAGGGAAGAGGCCGGAATTGATTGAGTCAGGTCATTCCAGGTTAACGAGTGACAGGTGGTAAACATCCGGCCTATTATTAAAACATACGGTTCATCGTACCAACAATAACCATGTTACCCCTCGCTTTTCATAGACACCTGAATTTCGAGCCCAAGGTCAATCCTTTCAACGCTAATGCCATTCACCCACTAATCACTCACAACACAAAGAAAACCAATTGTTCGAACGCGTTGCTTACGCCCATCATATGTAAGCAAATCAAATAACCACAAAACTGTCCTGAAACATGTCCATCCCGATCGGATTTATCAATCGACTTCCTACCAAACGGTTAAGTTCGAGCCCTCGCCAAGCAATGCTTGTTTGATCAACTTTTAAAAATTGCATAAAGTTCGAATGCGGCAGACTTTATCCATCAACGTATGACTTTAAAGATGCTTTCTCTCGAATTGTTCTAATGAAATCCTACAGAAACTCAAAATGTCATGGTGTCGCGATTATGAAAAGTGGGCTTCTTGGAGCGTTCTTCTATTGTGTTGTACCGGTGGGTAGTGTTCGGGTAGCATTCCCGAGAACTCGTGACTAGCGCTCATCGCTAATGCACCTCGTAACTCCTCAAATATGCGCTTTATGATATTAAAATCCGGATGCAGTAATAAAATTTCGACAGATTGTCGGAATAAATTAATGGTAGGTAAACGATGTGAACAATCATGTGAAACAGTGTCTGTTAGGCAAATCACAGGAACTGCATGTAGCTGTTCTCTAAGCTTGTTGCATTTCAAAAACGCACACCAATTTCAATTCTATGAAAGCACCTAACATACCAATTCAACGAGCTGTACTGTGTAACTTATTTAATGAATCTTTGTGGAATATATACCATCTGACACGAAATTATTCATTGTTTTGTGCGGCAAGCTATTGCACATAGACACTTTTGTAATTCAATTGAAAAGTTTTCATCATGATATAGAGGGCAAGGTTTCAGAGTTATTATAATGGCTCGAGGCGCGCTTTTATCTCGGTTTATTCAGATTTGAGTCAGAACACGATTGTGCACTTTCCAGGAAATGTGATTATCCTTGATGTTGTACCAAAATGGTCATATAAAAGTCAAGGATACGAATATGACAGAATAGCACCCTGTGCAGTTCGTGTATTTATATTATTTATACGGAGGTTAGCGCGGGCTCGTTTGCAGCTTGTTCCAAATGAGAGAAAAAGCAATGTTCATTCTTTGAATTCATTTAGTCATTGATGCACTATCTGTATTCACTATTCTTTAATTTGAAAACATTTCCACCTTTAGACAAAAGATGTGAAGATATCGCGATAACTTCGTTTTTACCATGAAGTAACAGTAAACGAAATTTCTAAGTCATTCCTAAGCATGAAAATAGTAGCTCATTCAATTTAATCGACCTTCAACACTACCCTTTTGTTGAAGAGAATGCGAACAAAACTCACGTCGCTGTCGAATGACCCTTCCGTTCGTGTTTATGGTTGGCATTGAACAACCAAAAAATTATTGGATTCGCTGAAGAGTTCAATGGGACCAAATGCTAAAATAACAAATTTATTTTAAACATTACTCCTCACAGCGTTTGAAACGATCATCAATAGAAAAGAAGATAGCATAGCATACTAATGTATTGTACTACCGCACCGGTTTCTGGCTGTTTGGGTTCATCAGGTCGAAATAAGTTTTAGTGAGCCTCGAGGAAGTGGTAAAGTGATAAACAAACACTTTAAACGTTCCAACTTCGAATCTGGATGCACGCAAATTGCAGGAAACCAAACTTATGGTATGCCTGAAAGGAATGTACCCTGATACGTATATTATTCCAAGCCCATGCCTTTAACCACCGCGACAGATTCTTCCTATGCACATGGAACATAGTAAGGCGGTTTTACTAATCACACACAAAATTCTTTTCACAATAATTTACAAAATAATATACTCAAACATGTTTTCTTAAAACTAGTCTAGATGTACCCGTCTATGATAAGCCGTATTTAATTGTTCGAAGAATTATATATTATCTCCGGTGCTTGTACGAAATTTCAAGTCCCACTTGTTCAGATATAAATTCCTTCTTATTGGCAGTCGATTTTGATATGAATTATCATCAAATCACGTTGTTACATGTGAGAAAATTCTGAATATCTGTTGGAAATTAGAATACAAAATTTAATTATAAAACATGTTTCATTGATACATTTTTTGTTGCAATCTTATTTTGAAATGCCAGTGCTAACATTTTTTGCAGATGACATGATTCCTCAAATGAATTTTTTTGTTTTTTTTACGGATAAAATATTAGACATGATTGCACGTTCGCTCAGATCGCTCCCACGCTCAGTAAACTCCCATTTAAAAGCCATTCATCGTCTGTTCCCTTTAGATCAGACGGAGAAGACAGTGCAAATCAAAGCAAGTAAAGTCGGCCAAATTTCTGAATAGAAGATTTGAGATTCAGTGCGAAAAGCAAATAAGTGTTCAATACCGTTGGAATTACGTGCATAAATTACCATAGATTGGATTTTCAGTGTTCGATTTAGGCGGTTTCCGAAGAGAATAAAATAGTTCTGTGTTCGTAAGCGTGTGAAAACTATTCATGGAAAATGTATGTCCAGTTGAGCTGTTATTGAATGGAGTAATAATACTATATTTAATATGGGTACCCTTGGTAGAGCCATTTCAATATTAGATTCGTCGCTGCTAACAAGAAAACTGGGTCCCACGAGAGGTGTGAGACACCAAGATTAGAAAGATATAACAGAATAAAGGTGATTTAGGCGACTGCAAAGATTGGCGAGGAATGCCTATTCTAAATTTTGCAGGCAAATTGTTTGCATAAGTTTCAGAGCTTATTTTCGAATCTTAATGTGTTATCCACGTGGGATGATCAACCGTAGCCCTGACATCCTCCCTGAGACAACTTCAAAAGTGTCCGGAACGGCGTATGTCGTTATACGCTGTTTTTATCGAATTAAAGAAAGCGTTCAACCACATTAGCAGGGATGGTCTTTTCAAAATGCTTGATCTTTTAGGCTGCCCTCCAAGATTGCACAAACTCATTATTCCTACTCAATATGGCCTGAAGGGCTCAGCCCATTTTATCGGTTGCAGTTCGAAAGCCTTTAAAATTCACCTAGGCGTTAAATAAAGATATGAACTGCGCACGCGCTGCCCAACGTTTCCTCTCCATTGATCCTGAAGCATAATTATTGGACGAGAACAGAAGTTATATACGTACGCAGGCATCGTGATGATAAGCTTTTCAACCTGAACATGTTGTGAGCACAAACCAAAGTACGGGTTATGATTTTTGCCGATCATGGAGCATAATTAGCAGCTACTATCTCGTGGCACTTGAATTGATGTGCATGGGGCAACTGCAAGTTGACTTCGGAGACAGAAAAGATAGTATACATCTCGCGCGTACTAAATGCTTTACTGTACGTCAGTTTAACTGGACTATCCACGCAATACTCTAAGGGAAGCTGACTGAAAACGGGTGTTGACAACTGTCGTGTGGAGTCAAGTAACGTGGGCTAATCGAGATTTTAATCATATCGCATGATTTCTATTAAATTAATTGTGACGGGTGATAATTTATACTGTAGAGCTGAAGTTTATTGACATATTTTAAGTAACGTAAACTCGCTTTAAGTTACAAATGAACGCATATTTTCTAAAAATTGTTTTTCACACATACGATAAAGTAATAAGTGAGCGGTGAACCACTCTGAGGGCGCAATCGTCATTGGAGTCCAGTCGCAAGCTACACCGAATGCTATCCCGAGATTCTAACCGGATGACAGAAACATTTATACATCAAAGATGCGCGTGGTATTAAAAAGCCAATCCGCGAGCTTTTGATCCTGTTAACCTTCCGTCCTCATTCTTTGGTTCATTTGAAAGATTATTTCAAAATATTCGCACTACCACATTCAAAATTTGATAGAATGGCTATTCTTAATGTATTCCTAACAACAAATTTTATAGTGCCTATCATATTGACAATATAAAGACAATATTTATTAATATATTTTCATCTTTGCATACTTCAGCACAGCCGACATTTTCAGGAACTTGCGAATCGACTAGGCAAAATTCGTAAGTTTTTGCTCGAAATGAGGACACGGCTTTCCTTTACTTTTTATGTAATGTAGGATGAAACAACATTTGCACCGAAAACATAATAGTACATTTTAAAATCAAAAGAACATATTCCATTTTCCTCTCATTTCTCATTCTCAGCAATCGTCAGGTGCTAATATATGGGAGCGCTTGGACCGAATCAAAAGTATAGAGGAAGTAGATATTATAGTTTGCGAATATATTGTGTAAAAAAGACATTGAAACACACCTCGATGTTCTCACTTTTTTGCAAACATGCGTAATTTGGTCACTAGATTTTGGTGAAAAATAAACTGAGAGGAGTTGCACAATCGGCATTTGTTACGGATACAAACCAGATTGTAAGTAGTAAATATGTTAAAATCTCAATCTAATAAATATCTTTTCTGAATGTCTAATATTAGCTTAGGAATTCTTGTGCTAAAATTTCTCCTGGGCGCGTTTATAAAAAATGAACACCCGGCGAATAAACATGGAAATATCGATTTTAAGACTGAAACTTGCGAGCAAAATTTATATTGCTCAATGTTGTTATTAAAAATGTCTCACTTGTATAATCGGAGTGAATTTCGCGTATTTTGGGTTGTTGATCTGTCCATATGTGACCAACATGTTCCATATCATGAAAGGGGACCAGCAAATTATATAGGCTGCACGAAACAAAACGTTTAGGTAAATATGTAATAGGTGAATTTCTGTTGAATGAAACAACAAACCGCAAATGTGAAAAAGTTTTGTAATCATGTGTGTTTCTAACACATTTACACAGAATATTTCACGATCAAACCGTGATTAAACTTGGAACGTTGATTTAAAAATGCATCAAGTGTGCGAATATTCAACTTAAAATTCGTGGTAAGTCACAAAAATATCAATTCTTATAAAGTATACTCCTTCAGTGACCATCGGATGAAGGTAAAATCCGACTAACTGTACAATATATGTCATTAGAACGTGGGGTAACAATACATAGGGTTTGAAATATCGGATATTTGGCGTTTGAACGATATTGCAAAAATTTCGGACTCAAATTCTAATGTACAAATAATCAATATTGTGAACCGCAAATATAGCACTCCTTATTCAGCTGAATTGACAATCCAGTAAACTCTAACACTGTTTGTGAAAATCAAACATTTTCAGCGGGAACAATTCAAGTAAATATCGATAAAATACGGCGTCAAATGAATTTCTAAATTTTAAGCCGATATTGAGAAATAATGCTACAGCAAAACTAAAGCTCAATATAAATAATATATAAATCACAATGCCAAGTTCGTTCAATGTTCCTTTCGTTAACTTATAATGTGCGATTCTGACGTTAAAGAAATCCTATCCTTAAAAATTTAGGTTTCTGATATTTTGTCTGATGGCATCATACCCAAGATACTAGGTAATGATTGAATATATATATATATATAAATATATATAGCATCGATTTACAGCATGCAGTCCCAAGCTCATCTTGTAAAATCACAAATTACTTCCTATATTTATATTTATAATAGAGAATACTTAAACAGGGAGCGCTTGTACTTAGTGTATACTTAGTGTTTTGACTAACAACGAGATACATGAGGCAATATGATGCAAATATAAGAGTATAGAACTGAAATGTGGCGAGTGACAAGATAGGTATAATCGAATCCATTTGAACAAAAGATGCAAAGATCAATGCAGGTAAATTCAGCCAATCGAAAACTATCACAGGACTTGCATCACTTCACTTCAAATGTTGACGTTAAACTAATTATGGTCTGCTGCTCTAATCTAATCTATCATTGGTGTTAAATTTCCGCTCACAATTTCTTAGCCGTTTCAAAACAAGCGGATTCGAGTTGTTCAGACTCTACGTGATGAGTGCAAAAAGCTCTTAGATTTTTATTTTGAAAGCATGTATATACGAAAATTTTGTTTATATTTCGATATGATTTTGATAATTTCCTGCTCCACAATCCATCAATATTCGTTGAACGAGCCACTACATTAATGCCAATATCATTTTTCTAAAACTAAGGCATACATTTAAGCCAATGTTAGCAATTTGGCAATTTTTATTCCGCATTCTCAGTTTTAACTTTGAAGCTCAATTATATATGCCAAACAATTGAGCATATCACCGAGGTGCAAAGTAGATAACGATTAAGAGAAGAAGGACAAAGAAAGACACAACTTTATACTAAAATATTCGACATTTTAGCTTCAGACCAGAGTTAAAAACTCAACCCTCACTGTACATGTTACACATTAAATAAAAATATTGAAAGTCAAGTTACACATGAAAATCGACGAGATAAATTCTATAATTTTTCTTAAATAAGCAGTTGCCTGTGTCAAATGTATCGTGGTATAAATGACCTCCGATATGAAGAAGGCAGTATGATGGGTTTTGAACGAGCATTTAAGGAAGAATGACTTTTAAGGATATCCTCATGCAGCGTGTGAGAAATACCATTTAGGATAGTATTTGTGAGCCGATCACAAGAGAAAAAAATATTGTTTCAAGAATTTTTTCAATAATATGCTCATTAGGAATAAAGATTGCACATGCAATGATCCTTATGCAACGCTTGAATAACGCACTCGTTTTGAAAGAAAATAGCAACAGATGAAACAATATACAAAAGATAAAAAATATAATGCACTAGCTATCGAAAGAAGGCAGAACATCACCACCTTCACAAGACGGAGATCATGAAGTGCTGAAAATATACGACAAGTGCGACTCGTAATAATTGCAGGTTTTGTGTTGGGATTTTTAATATTAAACTGTTCAGCGAGCAAAATCGTGTTGGTAATGTATGAAACGAAGACACGTCAGCAACAATCGAAAGTGCTTTGGGTATGCAGGAAGCCGGCAGCGTGACCTTGGTTCTGATTGGTCCAATTGATTCGGTATTGATTATTCATGTTTGAATCGGCGGTCAGCCGTGGATTGTCTGAGGTTTCATAATACAGTTTAGTGTTCGCAAATCTGGTGTTCTTGGACACAACAATTGGCGTCGCGAGTTTCAATTAGTGTTCTTGACGAATCTGCATCTACTTTCTTCACGTTACTGATTCCAATGGATTTCCTCCGGCCTCCTACTGAATTCTGGCCCGCTGGTGCTGAAAAGCCTACTTCGGATGATTGGAAAAATTGGAAAAATTCATTCGGTGACTTTGTGGACTTACTCTGTGTGTCCAAACCAGAATATTTAACTAATCCCGTGATTTTACTGAAATTACTACGTTCTAATCTTGGTCGTGAAGGCTCACGAGTATTTGATGATTTACATTTGGCCAAAGTGAAAGACTTCAGAGAAGCATTTACTGCGCTAGATAAATGCTGGGGTCCTCGAATAAACAAATATGTTGCCCGGTTTCGTTTCTCGAAGGTTTGCCAAGAGTCCGGAGAACCAGTTGATGAATTCATAACCAGACTACTGCATGCAGCTCGTCCGTGTGAATACAACAATATTCCTCTGAAGAAAGTTGAAGATACGTTCTTAATACAACAACTCCTCATGGGATTATCTGACAATGGCACGCGTGAAGCAATCCTGACTCATGATGCAAACAAATTGACGTGGGACATCGCGTGTGAGATTGCTTGAACGAAATACGATGTCAAGGAGGGAAACAAGCTATTTCAGCATCCCACAAGTTCTGAGTCACATCAAATCAACGTCATACAAGCTACAAGTAGTAAGAACTTCAGCTCCATGAAATGCTATCGTTGCGGCAGTACACAACATAAGGCAAACTTTCAATCCTGTCCAGCATTAAAAGCTCAATGTCGAGTTTGCGGTAAGCAAGGACATTTTGCCCGGGTGTGTCGTGGCCGCCGAGTCAACCTTATCGATTCTTGTCCCCATGAATCGGAAAAATTTGATGACTACCGTATGATATCTGCGATAAAAGAATCCTGCGTACCCGCAATCAGTCGAGAAATGATTCAACAAAAGACGAGGGAATGTCGCAACTCAGATAAGTCTGCGAAGCCAATCAAAGCTCCTATCCAACCGATCGTGTATTCTATGAGGCCATGGAGTAAAATTGCAGTAGACATCATGGGGCCATTTGCTCGGGCTCCAAGTTCGAAGAAAAACATTCTGGTTGCAACATGCTTCTATACGAAATGGCCGGAAGCTTTACTATGTGGTGATATCAACGCTTCGACTGTTATCAAATGGTTCCGTTATATTTTGCCCGTTTCGGAATTCCCGAAGAAGTTGTCACTGATAACGGACCTCAATTCAGAAGTTTTGAATTGGCCAAATATCTGCAAGAAAACAATATAAGACATGTCCGTACAGTACCCTATAACCCTTCAGCGAACGGCTTAGCTGAGCGAATGAATAGAACCCTCGAAGAAAGTGTACAAGCCATTGTTGACGGAGGGGAAAGATGGGAAGACGCAGTTATTACAGAATTGGAAAGCTATAGAAACACCCCGAATATGGCAACCGGGAAGCT